>JAOSBP010000206.1:34679722-34691708 GCA_027563825.1 Erythroxylum mucronatum
TCCCTTTACTTAGGGTTTTAACTTTTACGGTTTTACCCAATTTTATAATCAAACATAAAAGCATCTAAAATAATAAAGAAAAAGTAGAGAATAGAGAGTCAAAAAATTAGTACCTAAGTCCTGAGATAAAAACAACCAGAGAAATGGTCAAATGGGAATGGTGCTGGTGTGTTGCACTGCTGCGATTGCCTGCTTGTTCACTGTTGTCGCATGGAAGAAGACAACAGGTTTATTTATTTATTTATTTATTTTGGTGTGTAGGAGAAGCCATTGGCCTTTTGTATTTGGTGAAGGAGATCTAAGTATTTGGTGAAGGAGATCTAATGGTGGGTTATAGATCAAAACAAAAACTTTGGGCCTATAATTATAAATAACATGAACCCAATTTTGTTAAAATAAAAAATGCAACGGGCCTCTCTTTTATATTATGGATGAAAAAAATAATTTTTATAGATTTCTTATATTAACTTTTATAGACTAAAAAATTAATTTTTATAAATTTACTATATATATATATATATATATTCTGAAAAAAAATTAGTTTTGTAGGGACTATAGCCCTTGCTAGCTCCCCTCCCGGATCCATCCCTGATGCTGGCATGAAAAATGTGATGCCGTCCAAAGAGTCAAAGGCGGATTGGTTATAAGGAGAAAGCAATGTCACCAACTACCTGGAAATAGTGTCGCACACACGATGGTGCTGTCTAGACGCGGATGAAACTCCTTATGATGGGGCTGGCAGATGTGGCTTTGCTTGGAGGCGTTCACTGTAGCATGTGAGGCTGATGGGGACACTACAAACATGAAACTTGGCGACTCGCTGGCGAGGAAGCCGTTGCACTAACGCCATCACACAAGCAGGGAGGGCAAATGAATAGAGGGCAACGTTTATGACAGCTTCTCGAGATGACTTTTGAGGTGTGTGAAAGAAAATTCAATACGAAATTCTAGATTAATTGTATAATTAATCAACACAAATCATTAACCCTAGAATTGCAACATACTGTATTCAATAATCAGATGGATAAATACCTGGAAATTGGGGAAACATTGAATCCATTGTGATTTTCTGTAAAATGACGTGATCGAGACGCAGAGGATTTACTTGCTGGAGCTGACGACATTTGGCAACAGTGGGAGTGGCAGCTATTAGACACGTCTTGACTGCTGTCGACATGAGAAAGGTGACGACTTGTGTCATGGAAATTAGAGTTTTTGAAATTATGAAGATGGGTTGTTTGGAAACACACATAAAACTATTATAGGGTTAGAATAGTTAGTATTTGGAAATAAGGTCTAGTTTGTTCTAGGTTAAGAATAAGGTATTCTTAACTTAGAATAAGGCCTGCTTAGATACAAGGATAAGCTTATTCTAGTGTAGGATAAGCCTTGTTTGGTTATAAGATTAAAGTAATCTAAAGTCTAAACATGAACAAAGTTATTCTTAGTTTAGAATAGAATATTCCGAGACATATTTCAAACATAATTTTAAAAATATTAAAATTAAAATTTTATTCTAAAATTAAGGAAATTATTTTTCTTAATATGAATAAGATTAATAATTATATTGATTCTTAATTAATTTAAGAAAAACAGTTTCTAAAATTATAATTAATTAGTTTTAATTAGATTGAAATTAATTAATTAGATTCCTTAAAATTAAGAAAATTACTTTCCTAAGTAATAAGGAAAGATGTTTCTTGATAAAATTTATTTATTTCAATTTAATTCAAATAAATTAAATTTATGACTTTATTTGTTTAAAGGATCATTATTCAATTTATTTAGAAATTGGTTCTTTATTTATGAATAATAAGTTTATTGATTTATTACAAAAATATTTTTATTAAACTGGAAAAAATGTTTTCATTTATTAACAAAGAAAAATGAGCTTTATTAATATTTTAAAAATGGTTTTCAAATTTATTAAAGAAATATTTTATAATTAATAATTAAGAAATTAATCTCAAATAAATAATGTAAAGGACTTTCTTAATTAACTTAAAAATATTTTATTTAATTTTGAAAGTAGTTTCCTTTTAATACCAGATATTAGTTTTCTAATTAGGAAAAATATTTTTTGATTAGATTAGAAATCGTTTTCTAATTGGATTATAATTTCTTACTTGTTGAATTTTGAAAAAAAAAAGGATTTTTTAGATTATAATAAGTAAGAAAAGCAATTTTTTAAAAGTTGTTTTCAAATCAAATTAAGTTTGTATTTGGAATAGAAATTTAGTTTATTTAGGAATTAATGAGTTTAATCTAATTTAATTTTTTCAAAGAGTTAAAATATTATTTTATATTATGAAAATCAATAACTAGAATCAAACGAAGCTTGATGTTTTATGCAGATAATTTGATTATGAGAGCACAAGTCGAATGTTTGAATATAGGTTCAATATATTATGCATGTTAAATTGTATGTTTCATATGTATGGTATTCTATATGCAATTTTCTGTTTAATGAGATAAACAAAATTAAATCTCTTGTTAAAAATATTAAGTATATGTTTTGAATATGGTAGTTGCCCTCCATTAATATAAGAATAAGCTAGAGTTTTGTTTACTGTTAGGTTTGTTGAGCAAACTCAACACCAGTTAGCAAACTCAACACCAATTTAACCCAAATATGTTTAGTCTTATGAAATTTAACTTTGTGTAATTTGAATGAACAAAGTCATGATCACATGAGTTTAGAGGCAGGGTTAGGAATAACTCACCAAATATGTTTGGTAAGAGTTGTCACCTTTTGAATCTAAGAGTCACAAAAGATGCAATTGATAAAAGTTGTTATCTACCTAATTTAAGTTTAGTTGGTTTGTTGAGTAAACTCAAGATCAACTAAATTTGAATCAGATCCTAGCCTACGAAAAAGATTAAAGCAATATTTTCGGATAGTAGTGATGTCTATTATTTAGAATAAAATAATGGGAGAAACCAAATATATGATTAAAGTCCTATTCTCATTTGGTAGTCATGACATATAATGAAATACTTTATTTTCTTACATTTATTTTTGTTATGAGTGAAATTTACCTTGTTTAGTATATTTGATACTAAATTAGTGAACCAAATTTCTTAGAAAAAGATTATGTTAGAGAAGAGCTGTAACAGTTTGATAGGAAAAACTGTATGTCCATTATGCAATTTTACTATTAACACTTGTTGATAATTTGGTATTAAAGTTTAAAAGATATGTCAAAATCATATGAATGACAAAATTATTGACATGTTGAGTTGACTAATGTCAAATAAACTTTAATGACAACAAGTAAGATGTACGTTAATACCATGATAGCAAGAAGCCAGAGGTTTCATAAAGTAGACCTAAAAGGTATAGTACCCTGGTGAAATTGTTTCACTCAATTTAGCCTACTAAAAACATAAACATGGACATTAATTGAAGGCTTTGCTATAAATTGATAATAGTTATCATTAGAAGAAATGATTGCATGACTATGATAGAGATTATATAAAATTCTAATTCATGCTTATGAGTATTTGATATTAAATTTAGATTCAACATTATTATAATGTTCAATTTATGATAAGAAGTAGATTGTTAAATAAAAGTTGTTGATCCAAGTTTATGCAAATAGTTTGTATATGTTGGATCAAAATAGACTTTTGCTTAACATAAATGACAAGAATAAAAAGTTGAATAATCGAGACTCTTCTTTTATGCCATGTTGATCAACATAAGAAGAATCATAAAGTTACATACAAGGATATATGTATCCTTGATTATGAATGTTATGAAACTTGTTAAGTTGAAGAATAACCAAATCAACATTTGGAGAAAGGATGATAATGGTATTGAATTATTAAATTTATACATATGATGTATTGGATGAAGTAACAATTCATAAAAGGATGATATTTGTATTTCATTAGATTACTGATGAATTTATATGATATAGTCATATGTATTAAATGAAATATTGATTTAAAATTTTGAAAATTCAAATTATTTAAATCTAAGTAGAAATTAAGCATTAAGAATGTTGAAACACTTTGATAAAATCAATGTGGTAAGTTTTAAATTTTTTGTTATCTATAAGGAATTAGATTCTTTAATAACTATCTACATAACTAAATTAACAAGAGTATGAATTTATATGAGGAATATATAATATGAGATATTGTATAATGCAATATTTATTTCTTATATAGCAATGCCTAGTATAATGACTTACCTTCAATAGTTCCAATTAGATCAACTAGTAAGATTTCACATTAGATATGGATTGCTAAAACTTTGAAAGAGTCAAAGTTAATGATTTAAGGATGTGATGCTTAGTTGAAGCATGTATTATCTACTAATTTTAGAACTAAATTGTATAATAAAAGGTTGTGAAATATCTAAAAGGTTGGATAAAATCTTACAGACATATTAAACAAATTTTATTTCCATGTATACTTGTAAGATAATGGTTCTCAAGATAAGCAGTAGGAGCAAGATGAAATTTGAACGGTTCAAATCTCATGATAATACATCCAGTTGGAACTAGTGCCTAATGATACATTTGATGTCTGGTAGAAAGGATATAAGACATTGAAAGATTCACTTTCATTTTGACTTCAAAGAGTTTGTGTTAGAGATTATTATGAATTTCTCATGTCTACAAGAAGGTTAGTGGTAGTATAGTTGTCCTCCTCAATGAGAGTTTATATAGACATACTGCTCATACAGAATAATAATTTTAATATTCAATTATTGAAAAGATAATTTTCTAAGACCAACTTTTTTTAATAGAAAAAGATAATAACTTAAATATGGGAATTAAATCTATAGAGATAGATTGGAAGTTATTTACCTATTTTAAGCCAATTATATAGATAATGTATTAAAGATGTTTAGTATTTGAGATATCTGATACTTATAAAGTATTAAATGTATCCATTATTCTATGTATGAGTTGATATTTGAGTCCAAGGTCATATGAATATTAACTTTAGAAGTCAATGCTAATTAAGGTTTGTTTTACATAGAACAATATCATTTTAAGATAAAGGTTTCAATGCAACAATGGTTGCTAATTAAGCTATAGTAAATTTTTCATTTAGTGGAAATGATTAACTGCATCAATAATTTCTTTAATGAACTTAATATAGTTCCTTGCATTGTTTAAGACAGTGATATACTCTGGAACAATAGAGCCATTGGGCATATAAAAGGAGTTAAGGTATTATCAAAGATCTAAGAATGTATTTAGGTCATTGTTCTTAATTATGATGATAATTAAGATGAAAGATGTAAGATTTAAGTAGGTGCTCACTATAAAGAATCTTATAGAATTATCTCATTAATTCGTTGTTTCAGCATTAGTATGATCTTCATATGGTGATATAATATAAGATACTTAAATGAATGGCTTAAAGGAAGAGGGCGATTGTTGGTTTAAGCCCTACAAGCAATCGATTGGTTACAATCGCCCTACAAGCAATCGATTGGTTGTACTTGTTGCAAAATAATTTAAATTCATTCTTTATCTTATACATACCAAGGTGTATATATTAAAGTCCATGAGATAAATATACATTGCAAATGAAACTGTGATGAGATTATAATCATAAGATTCATATTGTATTTATATATTATCCCTAAATTGTTCCTATTCATTGTTTTATTAAGAATAGACATTAATAGAATGTAAAAAGACTAGTATACGTTATATACTAAAGTATGAAGATATTTAAACAAATATGTAGGCACTTGTTAGAGAACAAGTTCACTAAACTAACCCCATATGGAAAAAAATCATTTGCAACATTATTTGTATATCTATGAAAATTCTCATTATGATGATTATATAAGTGATCATTTGACTTGAAATCTCCAAAGTTATCTTATATAGAGATTGTTATGTTCTGATACTACTTGTGACCTATTCTATTCATAGGTAAGTCAGTTGATAGTCATTAGATGTAGCATAAACTATATGGAGTTAGTTGAGTGATCAAGATAGGATTCATCACCCTAAAATAATTAGGGAGAATATTCATTGTTTTCATTTAGTATTGATTCAGGAAATCTTTGGCCAAGGTGGAATAACATTTTGTAAATAGATTACAAATATCATTAATTGAATTAATAGCTAATGGTGGAAAATTAATATTATTGGACTAAAATTAGAGTAGATATTAATTTCATGTTTTATATCTAATCAGAATATTGTATGATGAAATGGTTGAATTATAAGAAAAAATTATACACAAAAAGGTTAGTCAAAACCTCCTTGACATTCTTAAATATTTGAGTGGTCATGATGTATTGCTAGACGACAATCTTAATCTATGGATATAAATTATTTAATTAGAAAATTAAAGGCATATTAAAGGAGTGTAATTTATATAATATGAAATAAGATTTAGGGTTATAATTTATATCCATTATTAACATATTTGAGAATCTAATGAGTTATACATAAAGAATAGGCTAAAGAATGAAAAAAAAATATTTCTGTCAAATGAGACTTGATTATAAAGTTTGAGAAAATTTATGATTAAATATGAGATGTTTAATAAATAAGGATCACTATGAGGTATTAAATCTTGTTTGGGCATAATTGGTATTTAATTAAAATTATTTATAATTCTAATTAAAGTTTAATTAAAATTAGAATTTAATTTCAATAAAATTACTAAAATGTCCAAAATTTATTATAAATACGCTCAAGTTCTAAATGAGCTAGCGCTTTTTGCCTAACTTTCTCTACAACAATCGCAGAATTCTCTCAATTTGTTCTGATGATACCATTAGATATTTGATACTTGTGTGACTACAGTAGTTGAGATAAACTGATTTAAGAAATAGTTTGAGAGATATAACAAGAAAATAGTTTATATGTTAATCATTTTATTGAATTTAAGTAATTTTAATCTTTAGGGAATCAATACGAAAAAAATCGTAATTATTCTGCTTTACGTGAAATTAGATCCTACCCCAATTTTTCAGTAGGAGCTATAGTCAACAGATTCCCGTTTAGCCATTCACATGATTAAGAAAGTTGGTCCTCAGCATTGTTAGGTTTATTCTGGAGTAAGTGCCCTGCATTCCTAGTCATCAATGCATAGGCTATTGCTAGATGGGCGGGGTTGGGGAAAACACTGTTGATGGATGATGGAACTATACTTTTTAAGTTCTCAATAGATAGTAACATTAGTGATATTATAGAATCGAGACCATGGCACATTGGGGTCAACTGATGTTTCTACAGAGATGGAAACTAGGGATTAATTTTAACAAAAGTAGTATTGAAGCATTCCAATATAGGTTCAGTTTCATAATCTACCTCTTGAGTTATCGACGGTGGAAGGTTTGAGTTTTTAGCCAGCTCCTTAGGCAGAACATTGTATATGGATGTTCAAACATCCAACATGGAATGAATTTTTTATGTAAAAATATATATGGAAATTAACATAAATGTAACACTCCCTAAGAGTCTTCTTGTGACAAAACTGGGTGAAGCAGGTAAGTTGGTCCAAGCTGAGATAACCATGACCTATCCTTAGAAGCCAAATAATTCAAGCAAGAAGTGGGTGCTTATTGGCAAAGTTTTCAAGACTAGTTGGCAGGATGAGCCTAATACAACAGACTGGCTAATAAGAGCACTAATACAACAGATTGGCAAGACTGGTTGGAGCCTAATACAACAGAAGTAGATGCTAAGGATGGACTGGCTAATAAGGAGCATATAGGAGACATAGACATGTAGGGGGTTTGTTGGCAGTAGACAGTGGAGTAGTGAATGATAAATAGGAGACTCTTAGTAAGGAAGGTGTAGACAACCTTAAGACACAAATAGATGGTGAACCTGACAGTTTTTCCTTTCAACTTCAAACTGGTATATTAATCAACAATAACCTGGAGGTAGCTAGCATCACTAAAAAGACAGACCATACTGCAGATCAGATGGTATCGGTAGATTCAAATTGCAGCAAGATGATCTGAAGGGAACCAATGACAATGCCTCGTCTTTAACTAGCAATTCTAGAAGAAGACGAGCATAAGAAAGGCAAAATTCAACATAGATCGATATTGTTAGTTTGAAATGTCAAAGGGTTTAATGACCCTAAGGATCAAATTTTGGAAAGAAAGCCTTATATAATAGTGCTCTTAGAAACTAAAATAAGATCTCCCTAACTCCCAGGGGTTTCAAAACTTTTGGGTATTGATTGGTCTGTTATTACCAATTTATCTTCATACTATAATGACAAAATACTATGCCTCTATAACACCAATAAAGTTTCATTGCTAATGTAAGGAGAAAGTGACCAACATCCTCAACTATCTTGCCTTCTTCATGGCACCAACACCAGGTTTGTGGTATCTCTCACCTATGCCCCCAATTTCCAGTTCCAAAGTGGTCTTTTTGTGAAACAATTTACCATAATTAGAAACTACAATCACATATCCATGGCTTGTGGTAGAAGATTTTAATTATATTAAAAACAATCTTGAATCCAAAGGTGGCTGAGAGATCTAGTCAGTAACAAGGAGGGAACTTGAAAATTTTCTGTAAAAAGTCCAACTGACAAACTTAAGATTTAGCGGGAGATTCATTACCTGGACAAACAAGCAATAGGGACAGTACTTGATTCTAAGGAAGTTGGATAGAGTTATGGTATACCCATCTTGGTTATCTGCTTATCCCCAATCATTTTCTCATTTTGGAGAAAACCTATTATCTAATCATTCTACATTCTTATTCAAAATCTGTCCACTTCTGATTATCAGGGAGCTACTTTCAGGTTCTTTAATGGACTTACTAAACAAACTAGTTTCCTAGATATAGTAAGACATAAACTAGTTTCCTAGATATAGTAAGACATAGCTAGAATTTACATATTGAGGGATACAAATCTTTCCAATTGATGTAAAAACTGAGACGAGTGAGGTAGCTCTCAAAAGCTTTTCCTTTATTAATATCAGACAGATCAAAGACTGCAAAACTAGGCTCACATTAACTCAAGATGACTATTCTCTCCATCCTCATAACCCCTAGATGAAAGTAACTGAACTTTTGTGAATCAAAGAATATTAGCAGGCCTTTTCCTTGCATCAGTCTATTCTCTAACAAAAGGCTAGAGTGCAATGGTTGAAAGATGGGGATCAGAACATAAAATTTTTCCATGCTTCTCTTCTAATAAGGAGAAATAGCAATAAAATTGTGGAACTCAGGGTTGTAAATGGAGTCGCTCACTCAAACCAACCTACTCTATTAAATATCATTAGATATTTCTTTCAACAACTACTGGGAACTTCAAACTAGTCCAGTCCTTCAAATATAAAGAGATTCTTTGATTACCCTTTAATTCATGCCTTTAAGGACTTCTTGATCGCTCATGTCTCAGATAATGAAATAAAAAAAAATCCTACTCATTTTGAACCCTTCAAAGGCTCCAAGTCTAAATGGTTCATTGCACACTTTTTTCAACAAACCTAGGATATTACTAGTGAGTTGTTTACATAAGTTGTTCAGGAAACTTTGGCCTCTTGTAAGATGTTGAGAGAGATCAACCACACCTACATCTGTCTTGTGTCAAAGAAGTCAAACCCCTCTTCTCTGTTTGATTACCAACCCATTTTCGGTTGCAATACCATTTATAAGGTAATCACCAAGCTTCTTACTAACAGAATAGAAAATTTTTTACAAAAGATTGTCAACTGGACCCAAGGTGCATTCATAAAGGGCATATCCATTGGGATAACATTATTCACATGCAAGAACTCTTAAAAGACGACCAATCTGGCAAAAACATAAAAAGATGCATATGGAAAATCGACTTCTATAAGGCTTTTGACACTGTCAGTTGGGCATTCATCCAAGTCTGTCTCGATGCTTTGGAATTCCCTTTACAATTCAGGAAGTGGATCATAATGTGTCAATTAGCATCATTCTAAATGGTATTCCAACCAAGCCACTAAACTGTACACAAGGGATCAAGCAAGGTGACCCTCTATCCTCTTATATCTTCATTTTAGTTATGGAAGGATTGTTTAGATTGCTTGAGAAACTGATTCAGCATAATGGTAGATTCAATATCATCACAAATGTATAATTCCAAAACTTACTCATCTAATGTTTACTGATGACCTTCTATTATTGTCTAGGGTTGAGTTCTTTGTCTATATACTTCAAGACATTTGGAGTAAATTCTTTAATTATTCTAGACTACAGGTTAACACTCATAAGAGTAGCTTCTGCTGCTCCTCAGATGTTAGAAATTCTTATGAACTTGTAGGATCATTGGGAGTGGAGTTAAATATAACCACATTTAAATACATGGGAGTTCCAATCTTTCATGCTAAACTCAAATTTGCATATTGCATTTCTCTTATGGAGAAATATAGATCTAGAATATTGGCTTGACAAAATAAATTTCTTTCTATAGCGGCTCAAGTCACCCTAAGAATCTCTATTCTTAGTAACTTGCATATACATCAGATCAACCATTTGAAACTTCCTAAAAAGGTGATTAAAGAGCTAGATAGAATAATAAAAGCTTTACTTTGGCTCTATGGAAAATGTTAAGAAGGAAAAAGTGAAGCGGAATAAGGTTATAATTCCAAAAAAATATGGAGGTTTAGGAATTATCTCGACACAAACCATGCAAAAAGTACTGCTTTGGAAGAAAATTTGGAGACTCCAAGTTGACAGAAATGCTATTTGGATCAAGTAGATTCATGAAACATATGTAGACACTCATAACTTTTGGCAATCTCCAATGATCAGGGGTTGTTCTTGGATTTTCACACAAATGCTGCAAAATAGAGAGCTCATCTACCTTTGAATCTTCCATCAAATAGGAAAAGGTGACAATATATGGTTGTGGTATGAAAATTGGATTGATTTTAGTCTATTAATACACACACCTGAATTAGCTCACTACAGAAACAAAATTCTCCTTATTGCCAGAGTCTCATCATTCATTTCTAAAGGCAGATGGAATAGAAACTTTTGAGGGTTTAATCAAATTTGTCAATACTTTCCGATGATCAATAACAACTGCATTGAAGATAACATTGTACGGAAACCAAACTCCAAGGGTTTATTCACAAACAAATCTTGTTATAGTATCATGCAAGCTGAATCTCAAGTTATATCATAGTCCCAACTACTTTGGAAGAACAGTCTAAGTCCGAGAGCCTTAATAATTACTTGGTTAGTCATTAAAAATCGTTTCGCAGCTTTGATCCTACCTGTGAGTTATGCAAGCTATCTACTGAAGACATGAATCATCTCTTCTTCAATTGCTCATACTCGAAAGTTGTTTCATGCCAAATGCTTCATAAGCTACAAGCCTATTGCATATTTTATGACTGGATTGACATGCAAAATTGGATTATACAAGTTTCCCAACAGTAGAAGAGGGACGGTAAGCTATTCAAAGCAGCTTTTATAATCACAACTTAAAATCTATGGAAGGAGAGAAACCGAAGGCTCTACTCAGGGGAGGAAACTAGCAAATATCAATTGGTAGAGGACATTATTAATGAAATCTAAGCTCTTGCAATAGCAAAGGAAGCAACGCATGACATGTCAACAAGACTGAAGGTAAGATCGAACTTGTAACTTGGTTTTGTTCTGAACTGTAAATCATGTAAGTTTTTATGCTAGCCATTGCAATGTAGATTTTTGTTGTTTTACTAAAGGATGATCTCATTGTAATGTTTTAAATAGTTTTAACTAAATTCAATTCAAGTTAATTCAGTTTTCAAAAAGAACTAATTAAGGAAAGTATTCTTGGGTTCTTAAGAAGTCAGGAATTCAAAACATTGGCAAGCACGAGTCATTAATGACATCAGCTATCACTTATAATGCTACTAAAAGAAAATTCTAGTCTCCGAACATTTGTGAACACTAAGGGTGCGTTTACTTTCAGAAAATTCTCTAGTTTTCTAGAAATTTTTTTCATGAAATAGAAAATAATTAGAAAACATGTTTATTAATAAAAAAATAGATCAATTTTTCAAGAA
>JAOSBP010000206.1:34703475-34719809 GCA_027563825.1 Erythroxylum mucronatum
GCCGAGGCCCTGGAGCTCTCAGAACCTGAAGACGTTCTATCAATAGATAAGCTTGCTTTGTTTTCTTTATCTCACATCTTACTGCCTTTTATGTATTTGTTGTGGGAACCTTTTTCCTGATCATGCCAGTCAGGTTTTTTAATGGCCCACATTTCGACATCAATAAAGAATCCCAGATTTTATGGCAAATCTAATTAAACCAGGATTAAGGGCGTAGCAGCTCACCAATTATTCGACAAGGCTGCCAACACGAGATGTTGGGGCCGATTGTCAATTGACAAAATTCTACAACGCAACAGACACAAGATGTTGGAGCAGATCGACAAACGACCAATTGGTCGGCAAACGACCAATCGGTCAGCAAACGACTAATCGGTCGGTAAATGACTAGAACGGATAGATAAACGACTAATCGATCGACATCGATAAGGTTGCCAACACGAGATGTTGGAATCACTCAACATAGTTCGACTACGGCCTCGACAACGCTCGGCTACGGCCTTCGATATAGCTCAACCCTTGAGCAACGCTCGGGTTTCGACAATGTTCGACAAACGACCAGTCGGTCGATAGTTGACCGATCGACCGACAAACGAACAATCGACTATTCGAACGATAAATGAATAAATAGCAAATCGCTCGACAATCGACCAATCGGTCGGCAAACAACTAATTATGTGACAACGAACATTTTCTCGACATTGACGTCACTCGGCCTGAATACCCGGATCGATCGGTTCGCATCAGATTGAACAATCAACCGACTTGCATTGGCCAATTCCCTATATGCTATCCGAGGGGGTAACTTATCATGCGAAGCCAGCAATGGTTCGGAAACGAAAGAAGTAAAAACAAAATTCTTTTTATTTTCAATAACTCTGCCCTGATCACAAGCCCGACCAGGTGAGCATTCAGAAAAGAAGCATCTTCCCTACTTGACCTACTACAAATATTATCTTTCCTACTCGATCCTCCACATTTCAAAGTCGAATAACACGTCTGGTACATGTTGATCCTGACGAAGTCTTATGGCAGCCACATTTGAACCACCACAACTGTCACAGGACCTCGTCAGGAATTACCTCTCGCTTTGCCCCAATTGTCAGGAATTACCTCTCGCTCTGTCTCTTCTATTTCATTTTCTCCCCCTGGAAAAAGCATGATCCCGACATCAGCAAAGTGATTTTGGAAGAAAAAAGGGAGACAAGCCACGTAAAGGACGCATCCCGACAACAAGGGATGAAAAAATAAAAGGACAAAGGACGGAGGCCAAAGAAAGCCATTTAGAATAGAGAAAAATTAGGATAAAGAAAAACTACCCGGCCCAGTATTTATAGTATCAGACGAACAAATGCGCCAATCCGGATTGACTACATGGAAAAATCTCAGAGGCTGAAATGGCGCGGCAAACGAAGAGGCATACATAATTGTGCACAATAAAAGCATGGCAGTCCAAGAGGTGCGACATTTTAAACTTTGGTGACGCCTAGAAGAGCGTCAAAAATAATGACATCAAGCGTTGTGGATTTCAGCGCCCGTGTAACAATCAAGAAGGCGCGTCATTCTAGATTTCGAACGGCACTTAAGAGATACGAATCGCCAAGGATTAAGTACACTCAGCTTATACCCAGGCATGGCCGATCGATCGATCGCCCTGTACCAGCATAGGCCAATCGATCGCCCCTCCTTAACATACGTTAATCGATCGACTAGTTGCCGCCGAACGATAGATTGCTAACTCGATCGGCATCCCACCCTAAAGGGTAATTGCATTGTAGGACGTCGACCTCCCATCGACCGGCCTCACCCTAAGAAGGCACACATATTAGGTCGCACATTCCTTGTGTACTCCTTCCACGCTTCTCTTCGGTCAGACCCAAGGAGTGGGAGGGCTTATAGTTGGGTCGGCTCGACCGGTCCCATCAGGCCTAGCTCTAAATATGGATATTGACGGCCTAACAACCACGGCCTGTTCAGCCCACCAGGTGTTAGACTCCCATGCAAACACTACAACACACGTAAAACCTAAACCTAATGACAACTTCAGATATAAAAGGTATTTTTTCTGCCATGATTCAGGTATGACCATACAACCTAGCTTTTCTATGTTTACGGCAACCAAAACCTTACAAAAATACTGACTTGAGCGTCGGAGGGGCCTTCCGAGAACTAACCCCCGGTGTGCCTTTGTCTATTTTGCAGGTATCACATACCTCGAATTGCGCAGGTCGTGGGTCGAAACGATGACAATCCGATTCAGCAGAATCTGGCTGAACCAGATACCTTTAGCGGCTAACCCTCTTGATAATACAGTAGTAGCATCTAAATGTGCAAATGTCGTAGCAGGAGAGGGGTCGATCAAATCGTCTGCTATTATCGCGAAAATAGGGGATGCAGCCAGGGGTTGATCTCTAATGTTTATCTCTGTAAGTGATGCAACTAGGTGTCAGCTCGGTTCTCCTAGGGCATTCAGACTATGTTGTCCTCCACTTGAAGGGCAGCCTTGCACTTCTATCTTGCGTGGGTCAAGGTTCAAATTTATCCTTTTTGCACGGGGCTTAGGAAATCTAGATCTTTTTGCACATCAGCGAGTATCCAATTTCAGGCACCATATAAATTGCTATTGTATTGTATTGTTGATTGAGAGTGCTTTTGGAATTGGGTTGCTTAGTTGTGTTAGTTATCAGATTTGTTAGACTTTATTTCCTTTGTGAGGAAACTATTAGAGGACTTGGTTTTTGATTTTGTATTTGATTTGGGTATGGGGCAGGGGTGCGCATACCTTTAGTTTCTTTGGGTAAAGAGATTGTAGGGCTCCTAATCTCTTGTCTGTACATACTTTATTCATTTTTATAAAGTTTTTCTGATTTATCAAAAAAAAGATATTAATCGACAATCATTTATGGCATATATAAAGAGTTATGCATGCTCGTTAATTACATACTTACTATCTAAATAGAACTTATTAAAGTATTTGTAAGTGGGTATTCTCTTATTCCTCTTTGTTCATATGATATCATATATTATACAATGGAATGGATCAATTTGGTCTTGCTTCCATCGATAATATTGGACCTTTTCACAATGCACTTGTAAACATACTTAATGTATAGTTTCCAAGTTCCATTCACATGAATAAAATAATAATTTCAAATTGTCTTACATTAGACTTATAATATTATAGTCACCCAAAGTAAGTAAAGGTCATGAAAGTATGTAGTTTATTTTAATGTCACCTTAATCAATAACACATTTTAGATAATTCCATATAGAATGGCCAGCTTGAAAAACTAAAGATAAAAAGACAGTATTTAGAATTTTGTGGGCCAAATATGATAAAATTTGAGAAAACATGTTCTGCTAATTGGATGATATAGTTTGAATATATCATTACACCAATAATAGAAAAAAAATTGAGAGTTGTTCCTGTCCTGAGCTCATACGTAAAGCTTCTTACTTTAATAAATCAGTATCATGTTCTCTTAGTCCTAAAAATGGCTATAACGAAAATCAATACATGTATATAATAAAAACTGATCATGATGCTTTTCATAAGCCATTCTTTTATTCATTATAGTCTAAATCATAAGGGTTTCTGCATTTTATATTCATCACATCAAGTAAACCTAGAATTATGCAAGACAAATATCCTAACTATAAAAGTTTGGCTCATGATTAGTCAAAAGAAACTAAAATTTTCAAAACTACAATGAGCAATTTAAATTAGGCCTCATGAAAGATGATAAGATAAATTAGAAGTACAAAAACTGAATGAATCTTCTCGTTGCACAACTCTTGCCACTAGCCCCTCTCTTAAACTGAGCAGCTCAACACTAGCTTCCACAATATTCCTCCATTTCATGACATCCCTTTAGAAAAACTGCTAAACAAACAAAGCTAAGCAAAAGAAGCGAACCAATTTGCATTACCACAAATTGTGATGACAGTGATGGGTAGCGACGATGAAGGGTGGCAAATAAGGGGGATGACATGATCTAGATTGTAAACATTTTAGAATGGAAGGACATTTTTCAGATTGGGATTCCACCCACAAAGACAAACACATAAAAGTAAATGGGTAAGGAATTTAAGGAACTAATTTAGGGATTTTCATGACATATGCTTCTATTAGGGATTTGTTTCATATGCTTCCGTTAATAGTTAATTAATTAGTTTAGCAATGGTTCAATTATTTGTTAAGTTAATTTGTTAGGTAACAAAAATTAGGGTTAAATTATTTAAGAAGATCCCACATTTTTAAATATTAAGTTGATTTAAAATTTTAATTTAAGTACACAAGTCCTCACTGCCACATTAGTCTTAACATATAATAAACATATGTTAGGTGATTGTTGACTTAGTAGAAAATTAAAGACATAACATTATCTTCAGTTTCTCTATAAACTTAAAATTGAATTTAAATGTTTGTCAAATGATAGGACTTAATTTATCTTCTTTAAAATATTAGGATTAAATGCAAAAATCATCTAAAGTTCTCGTCTTGAACAGTATGGTTTGCAAGCTTCTTCTGCAGAGTAGTATGTAAAGTTGGAGATCCCCATAGAACCCATCTCTCTTTGGAGAGAGCAGAACCATATTCATCTACATGTTGGAGCAGATCGACTTATTCTCACCCTCGAAGGAAGAAAGGGAATACCTTCTACAGCCAGGATATCTCTTCTAGACACTGCCTATACAACGTACAAAAATGATCTTGTCGGTACTTTGCTTACAACTCTCAATAATGGAAGTGTCATCCTCACTATAGCACCTGATTTCAACATCAGGCTAGATGATCCAATGTTATTTGACATACTATAGGTCCAGATCCATATCATTGGCAAAGATCAAGACCCTACAGCAATTGTGGCCATGTTACATCATCGGATGATCTATCACCTCCAAAATCATATTGTAGATCTGAACTTTCCAAACTCTACTTTGGATGCTCTTTACATGGTTGTTGATCATTCCAGTGATCAGACTATTGTCATTCAGATCCCAAACCTGTTGCCTCCAATAGAGCTGGAAAAGCTGATGTCGACATAATAGTTCACAAACTACTAGAAGGTGTTCCATACTTATCACAGGCACTCATTTCACACAACTACTCCTCTAATTCTTTAGACTCTTCGAGATGAATCGGTGAAATCTATCTACACTAGGCCTACTAATGACCAACTAGGTACTTCAAATACTTATGGCCTATTTTTGATGCTCCAACCTGTTATGTCTCATATAGAAGCCAAAACCCTCCGATCCATTATATCAAATTTGATGGAGATCCGGTCTATATAAGTCATCATCGTGGACATTTCATCTGGGATATAGATCCTTCTATGTGTGAGCCAAATTGTGAAGTCTGTCTGAATCATGAATCAAACAGTGATGACGATGAGTTGTATAATCGATGACAATGACGAAAGAAAAAGAAAAAAAGACTCGATGTATGCCTTCTCGACAATATCATCCTCTTTAGGATGATCATGATGGTGATTCTAGCAAATCCATTGGTCTCAACATAGAAAGGTTCAAGCTTAATCTCTTCGTGAGATGCTGAAACCTACAGGCAGCGATTATCTAGAGTCAATCTCCCAACCACAACCAGTAATTCCTCTTATTCCTGTTGTATCTCTTGCTCCCATACCTTGTATGATGGTTCAACTGTATGAGGAAGACTTTCCTCCTTTACACCAGAGAATTGATGATGCCAATAGGGTTATCTCTAGCCCTTATGTTCAAGCTTCAGGAATAACTTCTCAAGGAACTTTTGTTTCTAATCCTACCGATGAAGTTCTTAATTGGCATACCAACAACGCAATAGCACAAAACAAAGTTCTACGAAGGATTAATTATAAACTGGATGGAATCAATCAACAGAATCACGCTACTCATCAACGAGTAGACGTTGTTTCTTCTCAAATCCAAAAGCTGTATAAATCTTATAAAGATCAGGTACAATAACTTGATGCTGATGTTTAACACTACATTGCATCACAGTATTTTGGAACAAACTTTATAGTCAAGAAGCAAGAACTTAAACAAGTAAAACAAGTTCTTCAAAAAATGGAAGATGACATACAAAGTGAACAGTCTAAAACTGTTTAGTTTATCTTCCTACTTATCTAGTTGCTCAACCTATGTATGCTTCTCCTTCTTACCCTACCTATCTATACGCTGCTGATTATGAAAAAGTCTTCAAGATGAATTATCCCTTGATCAGACAACACATTCACCCTCTTTC
The DNA here is from genome assembly GCA_027563825.1 of Erythroxylum mucronatum. Lineage (NCBI taxonomy): Eukaryota > Viridiplantae > Streptophyta > Magnoliopsida > Malpighiales > Erythroxylaceae > Erythroxylum > Erythroxylum mucronatum. Next base: position 34,709,720 of record JAOSBP010000206.1, read on the forward strand.
AAGTTAACCTAAGAAATATGCAAAACCTAAGTCTTGAGCTAACGAACTTAAATCCAAAGATCCATCATCTTCACACACAAAACCTATTGATCCATGGAATAAACCACTGTAGATTAAAACAGCATCTTCATCTCCATCAAATGCTTAGCCTCCACCAAAAGCTCAGCCTACATCCTCTTCAACTAAAGATAAAGAACCTGAGTTCATAGCAACTTTTGCACCTACTAAGGTTCTAAAGGTTCCACTACCTGTAACAGAGACTCCTCTCGAATCCTCTGAACAATCTAAGCAATACTCTAAGCAACCCTCGGAGCAATCTTCTATAATTTCATAATCATCTGCGGATTCCTCTAAACAAATTATTGATCTATCTGATCTCACTTAGGTTATAATGACAATGCCTCAACAAACTGAAGTCAATCTAGATATCAATGATGTTGACTTTATAGGCTCAGTATACCCTAAACATTTAGATCATCACCACTAAAAGTTCTAGTATAACTAACCAAACCTACTTCAGGTCCCTGGTTTACATTTGACAACCTTCGTTCTAAGAAATGGAGAGAACGCCTTCATGAATTTGGAGTATGACTAGATTTACAAATGACTCAACCAAATACTCATTTATGAGATATTTGTTCGAGTTCACTTCTCGCTTCACTGGCACTCTATGAGAATAGTGGTAAAGTCTTGACAACTATAGACGCTTACAATATATTTAAGTCACTTCTACAAGTATTCTTCTTGGTATCATACACAAAGAATTCATAGGTGACTTCCAACTCATTGACAAGCAAGTTCGTCAAGAATATTTTGAAATGAAATGTTGTTCGCTTGATAGACATGATCTTCAAAAGCATTTTCAACGTATAACAGAAAGATATTATCTTTTCAACAGATCAAATGACCTGAGTCTCTGTTACACCTTCATCTCATCCTTGCCAAATGAATTGCAACAGACCATTGCAGCCTTACGCAAAAATATGACAAACATTACTATTAGAGAAATTTATCAACTTGCTTTATCCTCTTTGGATAAACCCTATGATCAACAAACTTTCTTCAAAAATATCATCAAAGGCGGTCCTATGCTTCAAAAAGCTTGCAAGAAGCCTTACTTGAAAATCAAATGCAAGAAAAAGAAAGATTATGATTACGGTAACAAGAAAAAATATCATCACAGAAATCTTTACTATAAGAGTTAGAAGTTCCACAGATCTCATATACCTCCTAAGGAAGGCTACAAGCCATTCAGGACAACTTTCAGGAATAACGGGAAGCAAAAGAGATTTGTTCGTTTCTTCAAACACAAACCTCCTCAATCTCAAAAGGCTAATCAATGTTTTCTCTATAAACAACTAGGACATTTTACAAGACAGTGTCCTCACAAGGGCAAAAAAGATATCAGGTTATTGGATTCAATTCAGTTTATTTTGCCTATTCATTATTCTAATAAACTTAAAGATCTTATTGAGGAATAAACAAGTGAAGATGAAGATACAAAGTTTGTTGTTTTTGTCTCTTCCTCTGATGATGACTCTTCTGACTGTTCATTCTCTTCTGAGAATGCTTCCCTATACATGTTATAGCAAACAAGTCTAAAACTGGATTGTAAACTAGTTAAAGTTTATCGTCCGTCTGTCTAGATCCAACTTCTTCAATAGGACAAATATGATAGACCCATCAAGGCTATTGGGTTTATGGATATTGGATCAAGTAGAACAATCATGAAGCCCGGTATTTTACCTCTGGAAGCATGGACTTCTCATGATGAATATTTCACTGTTGCTGATGGTAATTCATTTAAGATCGAGCTTATCACAAAGAGAAAGATCGGGATTCAATTCTTTCTTCAGTGTACGGTGTGGATTAAAGTTCTTCGAAGCCATTTACGTAGCCCAGACATTTTAATTGGGATGGACATATATAGTAAAGTCTCACCTTTATAGATCCTACCCATAGGCCTCAGGTATCGAACTTATTTTAGTCCGTACACAAAGATCAAAAATGTTTTTGAGCTTAGACAAGTAACCCCCACCATATAGAGCTATAAGAGATCTGTTGTTAGAATATTGTCCTTAATCCTATGCACAATTCTCTTATCCTAAGCTTCTATGGAAAAATGTTGAATTCTTCATTCAATTTCACTTTAAGAAGAATGAGGATATCAATCCAACAAAGGCGGCACATCCAGGGCCTAATGATCTCAAGCTAGCAAAAAGAATAGTGTGTTGTTCTGCTTCAACAAGGACTCATAGAGCCCACGAAGTCTGATTGGGCTTGTCAGGCTTTTTACGTTTACAAAAGTTCTGAATTGAAGCAGGGTAAAAAGGGATTAGTTACTGATTATACCTCATCCTTATCCAAGCTGCTGAGAAAGAATCCTCCATCTTGGAAATCGGAATAAACCAAGGCTAGTCAACACTTAACCCATATATGCTTAGATCCTTCAGGAATCTTTCTGAAGAAGATTTCCCGCTATAAATACACCATTCACCTTACCAAAGGTATCGTTTTAGTTGACTTCTTATCTCTTCCTTTCAATAATAGTATTTTCTTTCTTTACATTACTAACCTATCTCTCACTGCATAAACAAAGAAATCCTTTCCTCCTATTGCTAATGCCCCTACTAATGTTCCTGAAGTTACCTCTCTTACTTGTATGAGTTGGTTCTACTATTTACACCTTTCCTTAATGAGACTAACTCACCTTGCAACACCATATTGTTTAATCTCAAAGCACCCTACCTTAATGTATTCCTCCTTAATTGACCTCTTTCTGAAAATGCATTATGGTATCTTTGGGCACTGTTAGCCCTTTATGCTTATTCTATTACCTTACCTCCTCTATAGGTATACCAATATCTATGTGCTAGAGACAATGAAAGGTCTCTATTATGGACATTTCTTAAGTGGTATCAACCACTAGGACAATGGAAGAAACAACTCTCCATAGTCATTGAGCAACATCAATTATAGGAAGCATCTTATAGGAGACAATCTACATAGTGTTTCTACATTATCCACCGTCCATATCTCACAGCAAGAACTGGTACAATTTATTATGATAATCGTGTATGTTTTCATCATGCTTCACTTTATTGGCCAAGGTACAAGGAGAATGTTATTAAATCTCTTAAGGATTTTCTTAAGGAGATTAATCATTTTTCTCGACATACACCTATCCTTTCTACTTCTCTTGAACCTTACCCAGGAGAGTTTTTTCCTGGTGAACCTGAAGCACCAAAAGTTGACATGCCAAGCCTAAATAGCCCAATGTATTCCGAAACTGATGAAACAGCTCAAGTTTAGGATGCCTCAAATACTTCAAGTCCTTCACAGCCTCTAGCCTCTTTCTTCTAGGATGCTCAAGACCATAATGATGACATTTACATCTCCAATGAAGAAGAGTTGAACCTATTCGTGCAAAGATTCCACAAGGATGATGTCAGTCCTAACGACAAAAGACCTACAGAGCTGACACTAATAGTTCAAGTAATCCAGACTCTCCATCCAATCTTCAGTCGTGGCACGAACTAATTCGTAATAAATGATGAGCTAGATTCCACTCCTCAATATTGGACTTTTCTTTTTAGACATCATTATGGTCTATTATAGTTATGTGTTTTTTAGTGTGTTAATAAGAAAATCTTTAAGGTCCACACCCACTTTAAAAGGTTCTTTCTTATCTTTTAGGAATCTTTTTACTATTTTCTTTTTTAAAGGTGTGTAATGCAATTTCTTTTTTAAAGTTAATATACTCCCTCCTTAAAGTAGTTTGTTTGTATTCCCTTGATTCGCTTATAAAAGCAAGACTTGTCTATCATTGCAATCTCGCTGGGAAATAGATCTTGTTTAAGCTAGAAATATGAAAGAAAGTTTGAGTGTGTTTGCTTTCATGACTTCTCTCTAAACTCCTTCCCTCCTAAAACCTTGTCTTGAATAATGTAGCCTATCAGTCATATATAGAGATAAGTATGCTCTACACTTACCTCCTAGTGAGGATTTTGTGCATCAGAACATCTAGAAGATAGTCTAGGATTGTTGACAGTCTAGGACTATGTAGAATAGATCCCATTTGAGATCATAGTTTAAGGGAGAAAAGTTGGTGATTTTAGGGTTTCTAAGAGGAAAGCTTGAGTTTTGGTGCCCGCAAAGAGAAGGGCTAGTGTATTCGACCATCATACCTGAAACTTAAAACTTCTTTTGATCCTTCTTAGTTTTTGGTTGTTCGAGAGGAATGTTAAGTGTTCTTTTTCACATATCCCCCCCCCCCCAGCTTACGTAGCAAACCAACCAAGTTCGTACTAGAAATGATAGTTCACCACGGATTTGGTCGTTTGTACCAGAAATGACAGTTCACCGTGGATTTGGTTGTTCTTGAATCTGTGTCTGTACATAAATGTCTCCAGCCAGCATCGGGAATCGTTCGACAAGTGTAGAAGACCATTGTGGCTCATCATGAAGCAGCTAGAGGTATTCATTGACCAGTAGGGTTAATGAACCTTACAACGTGTCCCTTTGAACAAGAAGTGGAAGCGTACTTTCACCAGGTGTCTGCAGATGAGTTGGCAATGCTTTAAAATATACAAGTATATTAAAAGTTTCAACTCTAACAATCTTGCACTTATAACGTTAGTTATTTGTCAGCACCTATTTGAACTTATACCCATACGTGAAGCACAACGGATCATGCAGCCAACTTATCCGTTTGCGTCTTCTTTCTTCGCTAGTATCTAAGCTGATGCCATTGAGGACGGATAAGAGTGTTGGAAAATATAATCATCAAAAGACAAAACTTTGAAAAAAGAAAAAACTTTACTGCTACATTAACTCAATAAATCAGAACTTTAGGTTTAAATAAATAAGTAAATACTTAAATAAAAAATTCTTAAGAACAAGCAACTAAACAAATTAATGTTGAATGAATAGTCATTAACCTAAATACAAGAGGAAAAAAACTCAATAATAAACACATATTTAAATAATAAAACACTACTACTCATTACTCTTAAAAAATATAAAAAACAGTTAAATAATAGTTTGAAGCACTTTAATCAACACCCTCTCTTGCTACAAACTTTAGGGAACACTTTTCTTCACAATTTATAAAATACTTCTCTTTAACATGATGCTAATCTTATCATCATAATCAAATTTATTGATGCACTTTATTATTAACCTTGAATTTTTGGAGCACATCTCTCCATGGTGAACATTTCACCAACTACTTTAAAAAAAGTTTCTTATTTTGTCATTTGCTCTATATTTGTTTGTTCTTTATTTTCAAATTTTTGCAAATGCTCAAATCTCTTACACTTGTAATATTGAAGCTTTACCTTATGATCAAGCTTCTTATAGTTGTTACATTGAGGAACATTGGCCTTTCCCTTTGAAGATAAAGTCTTGGCTATATAAACCCCATCAACTTTCTCTTTAATTATGTCATCCCTTGTTGATCTTCTTTGGTTCAGAGCTTGAAAAGCATTAAATAACTCTACGAAGGTTATTTTTGATAAATTTTTAGAATTTTCGAGTGAGAAAATTTTGACTCATACCTTTTGTAAAATGTCGTGAGAAGCTTGTCTACTACTTATTAACTATGAAGTTGTTCACCAAACAATTTGATTTAAGTGACAATGGACATGAGCTTGGTTCCATATTCTTTGATTAGCATCTCAAATTCGCTTTTGAAATTCAAAACTTGCATAAACCTTGTTTGATTATTGCCTTCAAACTCTTCCTTAAGCTTCTTCCATGCTTTTTTAGGTAATTCACAAGCCATTATGCTTGTAAAAGTTCCCTCTGACGTGGTCAAATGTTTACAATAGAGCGCTTTTGGTTTCCTTGCCACTTCATCATACGTTTTGATTTGATTTAGTGTAGGATTTTCTAAAAGTGGAGTATAATTAAAATCACTCTCATCAATCTCATATAAACTCAAGGTTTTTAAATAGGATTTCATTTTGATGGCCTAATGAGTGATAATTTTCTCCAATGGAAATATAGATAGGAAGAGAAAAATTATTTAATGCCATTGCACAAAGGTTGAACACTCATTAAAATTTTACTCTATCATCATTTGCTCATAAAACCCCTAAAGCTTTGATGCTACATTTGTAGGAAAATATAATAATCAACAAAAGACAAAGCTTTGATAGAAAAAAAGTAAAGAGTTTACTACTAGCTTAACTCAACAGATTAGAACATTATGCCCAAATAATTAAGCAAACACTTGAACTAAAAATTCCTAAAAACAAGTAACTAAACAAACTAATGTCAAATGAACAACCACTAACCTAAATTCAACTTAACATAAAAAAACAATAATAAACACATGCTTAAATAACATAACACTACTACCCACTACTCCTAAAATACTAGGAAACAACTAAATAGTAGTTTGAAGCACTTTAATCAACACTCCTCTTTGCTTAACTTCATGGAGCACTTCTCTCCATAACTTGCAAAACACTTATCTTTAATATGATACACTTCTCATCATCATAACTAAATTTGTTAATGTACTTTATCACTAACCTTTAATTTTTGGAAAACATCTCTCCATAGTACATATCTCACTAACTACTATAAGAAAAAAAAACTTTTATCACTTAAGCCATATTTGTGTGTTCTTTATTTCAAATTTGCAATTCTTTTTACAAATGCCCAAATCTCTTACACTTGTAACATTGAGACTTTTCCTTATATCAACAATCTTTCTCTTCGTGACTAAGCTTTTTACAATTGCTATATTGAGGAACATTGGCCTTTCCCTTCGAGGATGAAGTCTTGGATAAATAACCTCCATTAACTTTTTCTTCAATTTTGTCATCCCTTATTGATCTTCTTTGTTCCACAGCTTAAAGAGCATTAAGTAACTTTGCAAAGATTATTTTTGATAGATCTTTAAAATCTTCAAATGAGTAAATTTTTGACTCATACCTTTTAGGAAGAGTCACAAGAAACTAGTCTCTACTCATTGAATAGAAAATTCTTCACCAAGCAATTTGATTTGATTGACAATGGACATAAGTTTGTAACATCTTCAAATTTCTTCATCTGTAGCATGTCAAATTCTCTTTTTAGATTAAAACTTTGTATCAACCTTGTTTGATTATTGCCTTCAAACTCTTCGTTAAACTTGTCCCATACTTCTTTAGGTGATTCATAAGCCATTATGTTTGTAAAATTTCCGTTTGACACGACCAAATATATATATGAGAGTGCTTTTGGTTTTCTTGCCACTTCTTCATCAAACTTTTTTATTTAATTTAATGTAGATTTTTTGAAAGTGGGGTAGGATTAAATCACTCTTAAACAACCTCTCACGGGATTAAGGCTTTTAAATAGGATTTCATTTTGATGGCCTATAAATGATGATTTTCTCGATTGGAAATAGGGATAGGATGAAAAAAATTATTTGATGTCATTTCATAAAGGTTGAATACTCACAAAAGTTTTACTCTATCCTTATAAGCCCATAGAAACCCTCGAGCTTTAATACCACATTTGTTGGAAAATATAATAATCAACAAAAGAAAGAGCTCTACTGGACAAAAGAATTAACTCAACAAATCAGAACGCTAGGCCTAAATAAATTGGAAAACATTTGAACTAAGTCGTCCTAAAAATAAGAAATTAAAAAACTAATGTAGAATGAATAGCCACTAACCTAAATACAACTTAACAGAAAAAAAATCAATAATGAACACACGCTTAAAAGATAAAACATTATTATCAACTACTCCTAAAAAATAAGAAACAATTAAATAGTAGTTTGAAGCACTTTAATCAACAAAGAGGGCCATATCAATATGGTTGTTTTATTTTATTTATTTTGTCTCTGTTTCTTTATTTTCAAAGTGATGCCAGTGTATGAAAGATAAGATGATCCTATAGAAATGGTGTAGCAACCTCATACAATGACCATAAAGAATGCAACAAGCATTTCATAATAACATCAGTTCCTAGTGGTACTTGAGCTAATATCTAAATAAAACTCCAATCCATGAAAACCTACTGAGGAAAGCTTATTTCTTTATTTAAACATGGAATGTGTATAACCTTCAATTGAATCTAATAAAACTCGTACATTGGTACGTCCCAAAATTTTTTACAAAAATCTCCCAAAACTAATCTATGAGTCAGAGTTAGAGCATATATATTCAGAAGTAAGTTTACTAAGTTGAATGAAGGGTATTGTATGTCTACTTAACCTGGATAATGTTGTAAAGGCTTAAAGGATTGTTAGAAGGAAATAGATAAGGCATATCGCTAGTCTCCTCCACTGGCTCAAGAACCAACTTCATGCTATTGGCCTTTCTGGATCAATTGACTTTGTAATTTGAGCTATAATTGGTTATGGTACAAAAGAGCATGTATATAATGTATTACCACTATTGGGTGAAAGCTGAAGAAGCAACAATACTACTCAATCCCATCTTCTACTTCAACAGTTTTATAAATTATGAGTTTGACAGTCTCCTGATAAGTTCTTTGTAAGTTGCCATACTATACATAATTACCACCACTAATCAAGAACACCATCAAAGCTTCTTAAAATGGATCTAACTGAAGCTTGACTTGGAAGCGCGTCGATCCAGCAATTTTAAGGTTAGATTTCCCCTCCATCAATGTTTCCAGAGTCCTTATTAATGCACTGATAAACTGTTAGAAGTGAAACCTGTTGAACCAATGAAGGTTGACAAAATTAAATCCTTCTATGTTTTGATAATAATAAAATTTATAGAATTGGTTAAGAAATAATTTCAGGTATTTGGATTAAAATGGTGGTACACTTGTTGAATTATGATGGCACACGTTGACTATCCAAATCAGATGAATTTTAAATCAAGATTGTAATAATCAGTGTTAAGATCGTGGATGAAGAACTCAAAGTAGTATCTCAACAAACAAAGATTGAAGATTATGTCAGATCTGTCCATTGGAGCCAGTACTAGTCGACCATCAAGTTGCAAGTCGACTATTAACAATTAGATCTGTCAGTTGGAGTTTGAGACAAGTCGACCAGCATGTTGCAAGTCGACTATTGAGAACAGACCTGTAAGTTAGTTAAATGGACTAGTCGACTATCAGCCTATTAGTCGACTATTCAAAGAGCGGAGCAGAAAGGTTTATGAAAAATGTTAGTACTAGTCGATTGATTCTTTGAAGACAAGTTGACTATAATGTACTAGTCGACTATCATACACCGACTAGTCGACTATCAATTGCAACTGAACATAATCTAACTGAGTCAATTGATTACAAACGGAACAAAAATCTTCATACAATGACTAGGAGCATTCTACAATGGCTAGGAGAGTTCTACAATGTCTAAAAACATCTTGAAGCCTACAAATTAAGCATAGAACTCTAAAGGATTGATTACGCAAGTCCAAAGGCGAAGCATACTTTCCATAGTTCAAATTTATCTTCACATCGCTCAAAATTTGCTTTTAGCACATTCAATTCTATTCAGCTGTACTGAGCTTTACTACTTCATTTCTATCATTATGATTGTTGTGAGTTGAGTGATTAGAGCAAAATCACTTGGGAGGTAGGATTTGTGCCGGACGTTTGTAAGGTGTAGCTTGAGCCGAAAGTCAAGTTGAGTTGGAAGAGTTCACACCAAACTAAAAAGTGTGTAGTAAAGAGTTTTGACAAAATCCTAAGTGGGAGCTTAGGTAGAGGACGTAGGTCTTAGTATCGAACCTTTATAAACATTATGTTTGCCTCTCTTCTCAACTCTTTTATATTTCAATTTTTTCGTTTTGTGTGTATTAACTCTCTATTTTGTAGCACTTCACGAAAAGTTTTAAAGATCTATTCAACCCCCTTCTAGATCGTTTGCAATTGGTATCAAAGAAGAAAAATCTAGGGATGGCGCTGAGTTTGACACACAACAACCTAGCGGAAGAAGGTAACATAAATAATCGCCCTCCTCTTTTTAATGGTACTAACTATTCTTCTTGAAAAAATCCTATGAAACACCACATCATAAGTGAGGAAGTGGAGTATTGGAAGATCATAATCTTCGGTCCACACATTCCATTGAATGAAAATGGTGAGGTAAAGACGGAGCTGG
>JAOSBP010000206.1:34719909-34730820 GCA_027563825.1 Erythroxylum mucronatum
TAAATATAATGTAATTAATTAAAATATTATTAATTAGTTACATAAAGCCCTTATAAGAGGAGAATAAATCAATGATTTCTATTCCTCTCAATTATTAGGGGAATGAAGGATTGTCAAGAAGTGGGTAATGAAAATGTTACCCCTTCAATAATAGTTTGATGCTAAACGCAAATTTTCCTTCTATTCCCGTACTTTTTTTCATTACCCCCAATTAAGCACCCCTCACATCAGTAGGACTATTTATTTGATGAATGGAGAATCACAAGTCAAGTCGTCTGACTGTCATTCACATCTCAGGCTAGGAATCAGGCAAATACATGGTAGTGACCGGAGGGATATATTTGACAATATTGATCAACATCACATCCTGAAGCTGATGGAAACTCTTAACTGAACAGGCAGAATGGGGGCAACCTGAGCTGGCCATCATTACTGCAACCACGTAGATTGGATACAGCCAAATCAAAGACTTTGGAATCGTATGGCTTTCTTGTCTTGCATGGTATTAGTCAAGGTCAATTTGCAAATCCACCGAAAGAGAAGCAGTTTATTATCCAGTTAGAAGCCAACTAGTACATTTGTGGAGATAAACAGTGAGCAGGTATGGGGTTCCATAGGTTAGGCGACGTAGGCAGCCACAGGGTGTGGCAACATCTTACAGATTTGTAAACAAATTAGTTGCTATCGTTAACACATTCTACCAACTATCATCTCATTTCTGTTCCCTTCTCTTTCTCCCATTTCAGCCACAGAACCAAAAGGGCTCCATTCCGAGATTTTTAGCTTAGTGTAATCTTACTAAAAATCAGTGGAAAAGCACATGTGGGTCCTGACAAAGGGCAAACGGTGGAACAACCCTACGGGTGGTGGCGACAAATCAATGAAACTACACGTGAAACCGCGTCTCATTTGTCAACCTTAAAACTGTTTTTCAATCACTAACCAAAAAACCCGCGAAACTCCTATACCTATCTCTCTACCGTTAATCACAACATAAAAAGGAAAAACTGCCACGTTTAAAAAAGCAAAGCACGCATGTCCTTTTCTTGTTTTGTCACGAAACCTGCTTAGTGTTGCTTTTTCTGCAGAAATGGCCCAAATGACATACTTTTTTTTTTCTTTTTCAAAGAAAGAATGATATACGACAGAAGTACGCCGCTATAGTAACAAGTGAATGGATTACTAGATTGATCAACGACTGATACCCTTTAAGAGCTTCTAAGGCCTGAGCTTACCTGCGAGAAACCGAGGGCCAGGCGATGATGGCGCGAGGAGATCATAAAGTGGGTGCTTTAATTTCATCCAGTTCTAGAGGTGGCGATGATCGTCATGTGGTTAGCGATATGTTGGATGCTATTGAAACCGTTGGATCGTATGTGGGATACAGGAAGACGCAGAGAAATGAGTGTTTGAACCTGGTTAGAAGATTGAAACTTTTGGTGCCTCTACTAGAGGAGATAAGGGAAGCTGATAAGTTGGTTTCTAGTGAAGCTTTTGACTGTTTGCTCAATCTGAAGAAGGCGCTTCTTATTGCAAAGAAGTTGTTGAAGACATGCAGCTCTGGAAGCAAGATTTACCTGGTCATTGATCATTTCCTTCCTTTTCTCTCTGACTTGTTTTTTTTTTTCCTTTGTTTGTTTGTTTTTGTTTGTTTGTTTTTTGTTGCAATTCTAACTGCTAATCTTTCTCCGTTTCTTTGAGTCTTTGCGATTGCCAAGTTCTTACTTGAATTGTTTCCTCAATATTACTCATATGAGTTAGGCACTGGAGAGCGAGGCAGTGATGGGAAGATTTCATGCTCTATATGACAAACTGAATCAAATATTGGATGATATGCCATACCATGAATTTGGAATCCCAGTGGAAGTAAAAGAGCAAGTGAGTGATCTGAATTTTCTCGCTTTCTGCTATATGAGAATAATACTTAAGCGGCCGTTGATCTTCTGTTTAAAGAAGGTCACAAAATCAATTTGAAATCGAATCTTTTTTACAAATGATCCGTCTTAGTACTGAGCATCAATTTTCAGATTGTACTTCTGTTAAATTTATCATTGAGATAGCAGTCTGCAGAGAGAGTAACGTGCTCTCTTCCACTAAATGATTATCTGGACCATCTTACAACTGGCGTCCAATGTATAGTCTTCCCTGTTTAGCATAACTGGTTGGTTAAGAGCGATTGAGAGCATAATCCCACAGAAGAAACGCTCCTGAAATGTGATTAGGACTCTTGCTGTCCTTCCTTGCACCTGCACAAAATAACACACAAGCTGGGATTAAAAGCTAGTAACACAGTCATAAGGAATTGGCTTAGAACCTTTCTGTTATTTGTTCAGCAGTGTTAAATGATTATTTAATACATGTATCTTTAGTCTCACTTTTTTTAATTACGCTTGTATGGCTATGGACGTGCAACTAAATGAATCCAGGTTGAACTCATGTGCATGCAACTTAAGAGAGCGAAAATGCGAACTGATACTCAGGATATAGAATTAGCAATGGATATTATGGTCGTATTCTCAAAAGAGGATGACCGAAATGCAGACAGCGCGATACTAGAGAGACTGGGCAACAAGCTAGAATTGCATGCTATCGCAGACTTGAGAGCAGAATCAATAGCGGTTGGAAAACTAGTCAAGGACAAAGCGCAGAATGCTGAGACTAGCAGGCAAATAATGGACCTTTTGGAAAAACTCAAACAGATTGCAGGGATACATGAACCTATCGAGCTTGATCCTACTTTATCTGCAAAACATCTTAAAAGATGCCCGTCTTTAGTAATTCCTCATGAATTCCTTTGTCCAATCACTTTGGAGATCATGGTGGATCCTGTAATTGTGGCGACAGGACAGGTAATCAATTTTTTATCCGTTCAATTGTTTGTATACACCAACATAGTTTTGGACTTCAGAAGTGATTCAAAATTTTCTTCTCGTGCGAAAGAGTTATGAAAGAGAGAGCATAGAGAAGTGGCTGGATTCTAAACATCGGACCTGTCCAAAGACTGGGCAGATTTTGGACCACCTATCCCTGGCCCCAAATTTTGCTCTGAGGAACCTTATATCTCAATGGTGTGAGAAAAATGATTTTGCGCTGCCCAAGAAGGAGACATTTGTAGGCTCTGATGGTTCTTTCTCTCAGCTCATAGTGGAAATCTCTAGCTTGATCCAAAAACTGTCTTCATGTGAGCTTGATGTCCAGAGACAGGCCATCGTGAAAATCCGGATGCTTTCAAAAGAAAGTCCTGACAATAGAATTTTGATTGCCAACAATGGAGGAATCCCTCCATTGATTCAGCTTTTGTCCCATCAAGATATCAAGATTCAAGAGCACACCGTGACAGCTTTGTTGAACTTGTCAATTGATGAAGCAAACAAACGACTAATAGCCCGAGAAGGAGCCATTCCTGCCATAATCGATATCCTCCAAAGTGGAACAGATGAAGCTAGGGAAAATTCCGCTGCAGCTCTGTTTAGTCTATCAATACTTGATGAGAACAAAGTTCTGGTGGGGGCTTTGAATGGTATCCCTCCATTGGTGGAGCTTTTGCAAAACGGGACAACTAGAGGTAGAAAAGATGCTGCAACTGCTCTCTTCAATCTATCTTTGAACCAAACCAACAAGTCCAAGGCCATAAAAGCAGGCGTCATACCCTCATTATTTCATTTGCTTGAGGACGAAAGTCTAGACATGATCGACGAAGCTCTCTCCATCTTACTGCTTCTAGCATCACACCCTGAAGGCAAGAACGAAATCGGAACACTATATTTTATCAAAAAGGTGGTTGAGATCATAAAAATTGGAACGCCCAAGAACAAGGAATGCGCGACATCCGTTCTGCTTGCACTGGGGTCTAACAACTCCCGGCTTTTATCAGCTGCAGTTCAGTGGGGTGTATATGAACATTTGAAAGAGATATCAAGGTGTGGTACCAACAGAGCTCGAAGGAAAGCAAATGCTGTTTTGCAGCATATGAGTAAGTGCAAACACAATCCTGGAAATCAAATCACACAGACTACCTGATCAATTGATAAAGTCCCTGGAATGGAAGTGCCTACTTGTATTGCAATGTTTATATTATGTTGTTTCTTGTTCGGACAATCATCCTAAATTACATCAGAGTTTGTGAACTATTATCCCCCCCTCTTAGATTAAGCTGTATTTATTGTTTATGTACCTCAACCAGTACCATAAGATCCATGATAATGCACTGAAGAAGAAGCACAGTTTGCCGTTTGAGGTGATGGAGCACTATCGTTTTCACCATATCTTACCAGAATTACGAATTCATGTTGTATTAAAGTATGAGTATATTAAATTTTTCAGCCTTGAACGGTAACGAAGACTCTTAAAAGACTTCCAGTATTTGAATGTTTTGATACCAAAATTTAAATTTTTTTTTAAGGAAACTATTTTGTATTAGAAGGTTGAAGAGTATGTATTAAAAATGTAAATTATTTTTCTTGAGATATAAAGAGTGGGAATTTGTCCACATTGGAGAAAGAGAGGAAAGTAGACTAACATATAAGTCTAGTAGGCTACTCCACCTATCACTAATTGGTTTTAGGATGAAACCTCACTTAGATTTGTATGTGGTCTAACTTTCCTTCTCGTGTGGGCACATAGGCCTATTGTAAATTCTAAAATGATATTAGAGCGGGTTGCTCTTATATTAGTCGTTAACACCTCAAAATAATAGATTATGTTACATGTTAGACCCACACTTGAGGGGGTGTGTTGAGATATAAAGAGTGAAAGTTTGTCTCACATTAAAGAAAGAGAGGAAAGTAGACTAAGCACCTATTTGGTTCAGCTTTTAGAGACTCCAAAAATTCTTTTTTCTACCGCAAAAAATATTTTAGGGGAAAAATGAGTGCTTGGTTGTAAACTGCAAAAGTACTTTTAAAATAGAAATAGTTATTTCAAAAGCTAAAACACAACTATTTCAAAAGTTAAAATTTGGAGTTTTTTAGAAAAGCCTCTAATTTTAGCTTTTTTGGGTAGAGATTTTTCCGTCACTTCCGTATATATCATAAGTTAAAACGACTCTTTTGGTTATGTGGTTTTTTTTCTTTTGTTTACAAACACACAAAACTCATCTTCTCTCAAGACACCCACGGATCAAAACTCACAGGTTAGTTCTTGGCATTTTTCGTCCTATATAAACGGTTGTGTTGTTCAACGCAGACGTTCGACGTGGTCTACGTTGAATCAACGCGTGGTCTGCGTTTAACAACGCAAACGAAGTTCAACGCAGACCTTTGTGCTATCAATGAATTCTATCGGTCTTGTTTGGTATTACACCAACTACTAATAACACTGTAAGTTCATATTGTGTAGCATATTATAAATGCTCTTGCTACACAAGTATCTGCACTGAAAGCAGAAAGAGAAAAGGAGAGGCGCTACTTCAGAGAGGAAAATAAAGGCCTTCAGGTTCAATTGAGAGATATCGCTAAAGCTGTGTAAGCTGCTGGAGAATTACTTGTGAGGCTGAAAGAAGCAGAAAAAGCTTTGTTGTTGTTGAAGTATGCTTAATATTTTTCTTGTGTTCTGAATTTTTTGAAACTGAGCATATGTTGGTATATTGGTTCACATATTGATTTAGAATGCGTAAAACTTCACATTGCCATGGAAAGGCATTTATATCACTATCATCATCTCATACCTGATAAATTAATATAAGGGCCTCCAAAATCTTAAAATATAGTTTTGTGTGTAAGAGAAAACGTTTCTAAGTTATTGGCTGAAAATTTGGTTACATATTTATCTTTCAAGCCTTTAGATTTCACAAGGTATTTCAAAAAAAATTGATGGTGATCTAGAGTTTCACCATTGTCGATGGTGATGGAACCCAGTACTGACATCCAATTTGAGTATGTATGGAGCTTACAGAGTAGCATTGTTCTGCATAGTTAAACTTACATTGACTTTGTGGAGTAATGTCAAATTTGTTTACGTTTCCAAATGCCAGATGAATCGAGTTTATGGAATATTTCTTAGAACCTGGACTCCAATTCGAACTTTTAGAATGTCAAACTTATTGAATAGAACGCTTTGCTTTCGTCTAAATTACATTGTCTTTGCGGACCAAGGCCTCATGTATGTGTTTCCAAATGCTAGCTTAATCAAAATTTTGAAATGTTTACAAGTATTTGGACTTCCCATAAATTCCAACATTTATATTTGAACTCAACCTCAGAAAAGATTTATAATTTCGTGGAGATCAAATGTTTGTTACCTTTCTTCATTTTGTATGGGTAGTCACCAACTTCTTTTTGTTGTAAATGCTACGACCATTTTGTATGTGTATAAACTTCCATAGTCATTTTGGTTATGCTTTTATATTTTCTTATACTTGTTAAATTCATTGTTATATCCAGTAGGGATTTGTTGTTAATAGAAAATGTCAATATCAAGTTAAGATATTCAAGGTGGGGATAAATTGAAGAAAAGGATTAAAGCGGAGTGAAATGATAGAAGGTATTGGCCTTATTTTAAAAACTGCATTGGAGCAATTGATAGAACGCATATACCAGTTGTCGTTCTAAGATCTAATTAAATAAAATATATTGGGAGAAAAGACATTCCTACGCAAAATGTAATGGCTGTATGTAATTTTAATATGTCATTCACTTTTGCTTGGGCTGGTTGGGAAGGCACAACACATGACGCGCGAATTTTTATGGAGGCTTTGCCTAATGAAAGATTACACTTCCCTTATCTACCTAAGGTTTGTGACGAATAACTTAATACTTTTTTTATTTATTTTTAATAATTCAATGCTTCTTTATTTATTTATTTTTAATTTGAAATGTAGAAAATATTATTTGGTAGATTCAGGATATCCTTACATGCAAGGTTATTTAGGACCATACAAAAGTGAGAGGTATCATCTTCCTGATTTTCGACGTGCTAGTCTTCGAAGAGGAAAGAAAGAAATATCCAATCATGAACATTCTTCTTTAAGATGCATAATCGAAAGAACATTTGGCGTTTGGAAAAATAGGTGAAAAATTTTACGTCAAATGTCAAGTTCTCCTTTCACAAAACAAGTTAAAATTGTAATTACTTCAATGACCATTCATAATTTTATAAGGTTAAATGCTCAAAAGGATGAAGAGTTTTCTCCCTATGATGAAGATGATGAATTACTTCCTATAAATGAAGAAATCAATGAAAATGAAGACGTTGAAGGAAATCATTTAGACGAGCCACAAAATAACGAGATGAATGACGCAAGGGAACATATTGCAAATCTTCTTGTATTACGATAAAATGCACACAGTTTATTATGCATTTAACTATTTCAGCTTGAATATTTATTTTGGGATTATAATTTTATTTAACTTTTTTAGATGTTTTAATATTTATTTTTCATATTAATTTTATTCCTACAATAAAATGAGACATCTCTTTAAATTATTTCCTACAAGATGGTTTTCTAAAATTTCCTACAAGATGGTTACCTAAGAATTAAGTAACCGCAAATATAATATATTGTACTTTACATATTGTTTAGTATACTTTAAATATTATTTAGCATATATAATTTTATTATAAAATAAAATATAGCTAAAATTAATAAAAGCGCTTTTTATTTTTGCGTTGCCAAACAGTCTACTCTATGAAGCTCTTTTAAAAAAGTTATTTTTTTAATTGACAGTCAAATAGTCAACTGACTTTTTAAAAAAGCTCTACTGACAAAAGCTCTACTGATAAAAGCTTATCCAAACAGGCTCCTAGTTTTAGTATAATCCAAACAAAATCAAACCAACATGATTTTGTCTACTTCATTTTGACTCTTCTAATATTCTTCTTTATTTCACTGTTTAGTGCAACCATTCTTATTTGAAAGAATATTAAAGTTTAAATTATAATTTTAACATTACAATTTTAATAATTTTATTTCTATTGGGTAAATATTTTTAATAAAATGGATTAAATATTTAACATTTTTTGAGGAATTAAATAATCCATTAAAACGATAATTTATTTTTTGGAATGGATTAAAACGATAATTTTATCCTATAGATGGCATTATACAAAACTATTTTTAAAAAGGCCACCGCAAAGGCAAAACACCATGATTACATTATGCCTTACGCAAGGCCTTTACCACTTAGCTAAACATAGAGAACTACTTATTAACTAACGGAATTATTATTTTTCACGATAAAATCAAAAATTTCACTATACTTAAACTATTTAGGTGATATTTTTATATAATTTTTAAATATTATAAAATTTGATTGGGATTCTTACCTTTATATACATATATTCATTTATAAAAATGTTATTTTATTAATTACATATATTCATTTGTTAAAATGTTATTTTATTAAAGTTAAACATACTTTATTATTTTAAATAAAAATTATGGATGAAAGTTATTAATTAAACTAATCCAACCGACACAAAACAAACCAAATTTATATGAATTGGTTTAGTTTGAATTAAAATTTTAAATAATTGGGTTTGATTTAAATAAAAGAAACTACTACATAAATGGATTGGTTTAAAATATTAATAGAATCAACCCAAATCACCTATTATCCACTCCTAATCCTAAGATCCTCCACCATATAACGATCTAACTATTAAAATTTAAGAAAAAAACATAGATAATGTGCAAAAAATTTATTGTAATAAGAAATTATATAAGCAATACGTCATTTCGTATATTATAATTTGTTGAGGAAACGATGCTGTAAATTTATGGTA
This sequence comes from Erythroxylum mucronatum, assembly GCA_027563825.1. Classification (NCBI taxonomy): domain Eukaryota; kingdom Viridiplantae; phylum Streptophyta; class Magnoliopsida; order Malpighiales; family Erythroxylaceae; genus Erythroxylum; species Erythroxylum mucronatum. Next base: position 34,728,631 of record JAOSBP010000206.1, read on the forward strand.
AAATCAACAGTATGATGATGAAAAAAAAAAGATCTGAAGTCAACTATGTTGTATCAAATGTTAAACAAATCCAATTGTATACCTAAAACATATTAATATATTGGGCTTGTGTCATCAAATAATTATTCATAGTAGAGGGAAATTGTTATTATATTGAATGATAATTAGGATGACCATTGAAATAGAGATATAACTGTTAATTCTATCTACTACATTGTGCATGCACAAACGTTTTTAAAGTGACAGGAAGCCTAATATAGTGAGTCTCGCAACATATTCGATTAGATAATTATTGGTTCCCTAAAGAAGTTGATGTAAATTATATTTCTAAAACATTATCGATCCGTTAGTTAGAACTTCTTAAGTTAATTTAATATTCGAGGATGCTCCATGTAAACACACTAAGGTGTCCATATATGAGCTCTCCATGATGATGACCCGATTTGATACTTGGAAATAAAAAACATAATGTTAGATGAAACAATAGCGCAAGTAGTGTTTAATGAATGCAAGAATGCTTATCTCAAATTTACAGTACATGTATATCGGGCCATTGCATATGCGCATGCACAGCCATAAAATAAGGCGGAGCCTTAGCCTTAGCCTTAGCCTTTGACTTTTTCGAAATTATTTAGTGTGTAAATGTTATGGGAACTGTAAATGACACGAAGATGAAGAAATACTGGGAGAGTTGAAGTTGGGTATATGCCGTGGTTCGTATCTTCGAATGTGCCTACAAAAGGTAGCACTATTTGATAGTTAAAAAAAAGTAGTATTAGCAGATGGATAACTTGATTAATTTATGAATCCTACTGTAGCACGTGTAGGACTTAATTCATTCGTGAAATCATTGCTACCAATGGTACGTACGGTAGCACTAACTAAATTAATTCATTGAATCATAGCTCCCAAAGTTGATGTAGCACATTTTAACTTAATTAAGAATCCGTACTCTAAAAGTTGCTGTAGTGCATTAGAATAAGTGCAGAATTAATGATGACTACACGGAGATCAAGAAATTTGATAAATGGATCGAATGACCTGAGGCTATTCTACATAATTTGAAATGCTGTAAGACGGGCATAGCTTTTGTAATCGAGAGACTAGGTTACTAGTTGGTGTATGCTCAAATTTTCATTTGGTCGAGATCAGTGTTCCGAATTTCGTACCATACCGGCTGGTATCGGCAGGTACGTACCGTATCGGTCGAAATTCGGAACCGGTACGGGTTGAAGTTGTACCGGGAATAAATTCCGATCGGTACCGGTCGATTCCGACCGGTATCGGCCGGAACCACTAGTACCGGCGAAACTAGGGACCATTCCTCAAAAAAAAAAAAGGGAGGGATTGTTTTGCAAAAACCGAAAATAAAACCCTAAAATCTACCCGCAGCCTCCCCCGTCCAACCTTGCTTCTGGAGTCTTCGGTCTTCCTCTCTTCTTCGGTTTCTCCTTCTTCTCCTCGCCGTCGCCGCTGCTCCTCCCTCCTCGGATCTCGTCTCGCCGTCCTCTCCTCGCCGTCGACTTGGTCTGCAGTCGTCCTCCTTCCTCTTCGACGGGTGCTTTGTTCTCCAGTCGTCATGCTTCCTCTCGCCGTCCCCTCCTCGCCTTCGGTGGTTTGTCGCCACCTTCACATCGTCGTCCTCCTCCTCGTCGCCGGCACATCGTCGGCACACCTCTGTTTTCTGTTCTCGCGTGGGTGTCTAGTTGGAAATTGTAAAATCAAGTCACTTTCAGCCTACCTTTGGGCGAGAGTTTTGATGCCTTGGATTAAATGTATTTAAGTAGGCATTGGAATTCGAAAGTGTTGGACCATTCGTTGTTAAAAAATGTGTGGGAAAAAGGCAAAAAGCTGTCAACAACTCAACACCTTAAAATGTTTTTATATTCTTATAAATAATCATTTTAAAATTTACAAAAATAAATATTGAAAATTTCAATATTATTAATATAATAATTCAAATTATTTTGGAATGAAATTTTCACAGTTTTGGAATGAAATTTTTAAAGTTGATAATTTGAAATTGTTGGATTGAAGTTGAAGAATACCGTGGGTAAGTAATTTATGTTATTTTGTTATAAATTTATAATTATGCAAAGATTGTAAAATGGAATTGAAAATTAGAATTGAAAATTTGGAATTGAAAATAGAATTGTAAAATGGGGTTAGTATCTTAATATGTAATTAATT
>JAOSBP010000206.1:34751030-34762374 GCA_027563825.1 Erythroxylum mucronatum
GATTCTTAACGGCTCTCGTTAGACCTGTTTAAATTTTAGATAGGCCTAGTTCTTATTTCCTTGCAATTTTTGTACTTGCTTTTTCCTTTGAGCTCCCTTGTTTCTTCCTTGTAACATTATTTTCCTTTTTAATCAATTTTCATTTTCAAAAAAAAAAAGAGTCAGCTAAGATTGTATGTCCTGAAAAGAGAAAAAGGGAGTGAAGTTGTTTACCAAACAACCCGATTGATTTAGTTTGGAGGTAAACAGGAAACATGAGAATGGACATGGAGTAATTCTATCCCTTCAAGTTACTTAAGAGACATAAGATAATGACTGGATGGTTCTTTACAGAATGCCCTCCCCATAAATCCATACAATTTGTAAGGAGGGACTAACATCAGACAATTGCAACTCTTTGATCGTGACAATATGCTTTGAACGAGTGTACTCCCCCTTCTCTGTTTATAATCTCACGACATAGGTGTAGCCTCTTTGATGCTGACACTTCCTCAAATTGTGTGACTGGTATAACAAACAACACAAAATCAGTCATCGAAAGAGAGAGGGAAATAATAGAACGTTCTTACATTTACAGAAAGTAGCCACATTTTGTACCTCAGAAAACTAGAAGCTTACATGACACCACCAATCAGCTTTCCAGAAACTGTGCCGAACAAGAAGGCTCATCTTCTTGTTTGTCAAAGGCAACAAATCTCGTTGGTGGACCAATCATGCTAAGTACCACCTGCAAGCCCCATATGCAAACGCCACATAAGTATGTATACTGTTCAATCATATTTAGTTTTAGTATTTTCATGACTCCCATCAATATTGTTACGGTACGCACCCCATCAACCCAGGTATGACGTGGCTCAGTAATACTCGGACATGATTATGATATTATGATGATATAATTTACTTACAGGTAGAAACACCAGCCCATGCAAGAAACCAATAAGCACCAGTGCCAGGTACATTTGAAAGTAATAAACCTGCAAGGTCAAGAGTCTAGGTTTTTACATACTAAATGATGGGAAATTTATTTCTAGGAAAAAAGGGTAGGTGGACAGACCACAAAAATTTCTGATCTTGAGAAGCAAAGGACAATAACTCCAACAAGCTTTGTGAGAGTAATCCCGCTGCGATGCAAAATGTAAAATTATCATCACAAGATACTATGCATCAAGTAGGATGAATAGTACAAAGCTATTATATGCATGCTGGCATGTATGATAGGAATTAACTTAATCAGGAAACTGTTGTAGAAGATAGTCAAGAATCATTCAAAAATGCCTGTGAAGCAAACAAGGAACTCCAAAGAAAAGTATGGTTATAGACAACCTGAAGACAGAAGCTCCCATGGTGCTCAAAGCCTCTTTTGCTCTTTGGTTCCTGTCCCCACGGCTTATCTGTGAATATGCATATTTGGGTCTTAGCTAAGCAGAAAATGCTACCAAATCAAAAGGAAAAAAGGTCAAATCGCCCAATGGCAGTCCAAGGGCTTCATGGAAAATCAATGTTAAGAGTTATGATTCAGGTGCCTCCTACAAGGTAACGAAAAAGGATCCACCTACATTCTTCTTGGATAATAGCACCATAAAAAAGCCAACACATTTAGGATAAGATCTGACAACTAGAATGACAGAATCTCATTCCCAGCTTAATCTACCATTTTTATCCATGAACAGAATTAATAAACAGAGAAGAGTACTTCTGAACATAAATAAGGAATCGATACTAACCATGAAGGCATGTCCTATGTGCACACAAAACTCAACAGCTATTCCTATAGACATTATAAGGTTGACAACAGAAACTGCATTCAGTTGGATATCCAGAATTGCCATTATTCCCTGAAAGATTCAACAATCCAATATTTAGGTCTTTATCAACAGAAAATTTAGATTCCAAGTGCTATGAAATAAATGCATAGATGCAAAAAGTAGGATTCAAGAAGATTCTCATTTGAACGTGCATGTGAAAAAGTGACATGAGTCATCATTTTGATCATACCATTAGATCCACAACTATCATCAGCAAAACAAGCAGAATGATGATTGAATTCCAAAGACTGCATTGCCGGGGAATCGAAGTAGCCAAAGGGAAAATAAGTCAATTAAAAAGTTCAAAAGAGCAGCGCCAAAACTGAAAATTTTATATTTAAAGTGATAGATATCTAAACCTGGAAGTGATAACCAGACAGACAACGAATATAGTGCCTGCATAAGTGTCAAATCTGGTATTCAAAAGCTTATCCAAATATTAATACAATACAACAAAATAAATGAAGAACAAGATTAGATCAAGACAAATCATACAAGAATCCTCTGCCTATGAGTTTTCTATTTTGTTTTCTTTAGGGGAAAAAGGGCAGAAGTGGGGAGTGAAGGCGGGATGGAGATACATACTTAGATATAGAGATAGAAAGAGAGAAGGTGGGTGGGCATGTTTGGGGAGGAAAGGGAATTAAATAAGAGATTCAAGATCCAAATTTTATCTACAAAGTAGTGACACTAACCAAGTGCAATAGCAACGTTGATTAAAGCTATCCTCCAGATGTCCAGATATTGCTCAAAGAAGATGTAAAAAACAGAATAGGGAAAGATATTCATCTACATCAAAAAAAAAAGGCATAAATATCAGCAGCTGAACAGGATTCACAGCTGAGTTGAGCAAAAGTTAATAATAGCACATCATTTTCCTCAGGAGAGCACTTTGGCTGTAGAAACAAGTCAAGCCGTTGCAATCTAATATGGAATAGGAAATATCAGTAATAAAAAAAACCAGTTTTCTAGTTATAACCCGCTCTATTGTACATAAAAGAAAAGAGAAGAGTCGATCAAAATTTTCAAAGACTTAAAATACATTAAAAGCAGCATGGAAGTTTTAGAAACAATATCATATTCTCAAACTCAAACCTTCAGAGAATCAGAAATTTTGGCGCTGAATTCTCGTGCAGCTTGCATGGCATTGACATAGTCTCCCTAATAAAAATGGCAGTTCAATCATCCGGAAACCGGAAAAGGGTCATTCAACAAATCTCATGCACTTGTTAAATGCCAATTATCAATTCATTATTCATTATATTTGTCACCATACTTGTTTGTTGAGCGGTGTGTGATATGTACGGAATTCTGATGCTTGTATAACACCACTTTCATAACCTGAAAAAAAAAATCATAGGAAAAGATATCAATAGGATATCACCTAGCAGAGGGTAAAATGTCAATCTCTCTACCATTTAGATCCACACTGCTTGTGTAAGCTCCATGACCGCCTTTTGCACAATCAGCAGATGGTAAAGCATCGAGAAACCAGGGGAGCTTCTCCCTAAATTGCACTGTAGTTGGTCTGCTGTTAACCAAATCAGAACGGTGGAAGCACTGGCATCAACCTTAGATGTTAGATCTTGACAGATAATATGACACAAGCCACCAAAGAGTAGTCTTCTTGTTACAGTCAGCAGTGGAGATTTAGACCATACTCATTCTGTGGTTTGTGCCGATACTAGGTGGTAAACAGATATATACAAATAGGGTGAAAGACTACCGTTGTACAATCTTTGCAAACTCCACTGAAACCGCAAGGACCTTCATCAGGTGAACAGCAAGGAGGCTGAAAGTATAAACTTTTGCTTAAGCTACTAGTAGAGCAGTTTACAACAGACAACAAACAGACATAAGAATGAGTAAATTTTAAGTTCAACCAAGCAAATGATCAGTCACGGTACATCCTGTTTCATGACTATTAATCCTAGATAGAACTGAAAAAAGGATTTTAACTGCTATCTTGTCAACAAAAGTGCAGACCAAGAAGCGAAAATCTGGAAAGACAAATTATCCAAGCCAGAAAACCAAAACTCAAATGCTAGTGATATTGAGGTTGAAAAAGCATATAATAGAATCAGGGAGCATATGCCTACTTAAACACCTACCTGGTCATCTGGCGGACAATAAGTTCCATTGAAAAATTTACGACAGCACCCAAATGCCTCTGGTGAGATCCATACAAGAAAGTCATCAAGCCATGAGGCAGCAGGCTTAGCAATGTAGCTTGACTCTGGAACTAATGAAGCTCTTGATATCTGTAGCATAAGGGAAGTAAATATTAGCATCATTATCATCTGATAATATCTTTTTTTTTCAGTAACATATACAGCTTCAATTATAGCCATTTGTGTTCTTGTTTATCTTTCAGTAGACTAAATTATTCCTCCTCATTTCAACTCAATAAATGATGTCACTCAAACTATGATAAAATATACTAGACATAATATTCAATCATGCTCAAAATATGACACCCAAAAATGTGGCAATTTCAATGTAATAACATGATATCACATGGGGTATTTGGAGAAGTTAACCTCTTACAAACTCTCACCAATAAGCAGAAAGAATGTGCAGACTGGTATCCAATCAGGTATTGCAGTACGCTAAACAATCACAATACCTCATTTAAAAGCGAGTTTGAATCACACTGGCTGATGGAGCATAACTGGTTTGTATGTCTTGATTCCAAGCTATGTTAGCAGCCATTTGGAAGGAGAGAAGGATTAGAACAGTGTATAACACGAAGTTAATTGTTTACTATAGGTTATTAAATTAAACATAAGAGAACAGGATAATTTACTAAAGATCAATAACAAGAAATTTACTACACATTAATATTCTGTGTCAAGGCCCCCCAAAGAAGAAAAAGTGGCCAACCAAAGTGTACCATTTCCCAACTGCATGCTACCTGGACAGGCTTTGGTGTTAGACACACCTGTTCAGTTAGCAAAGGTTTTCCATTTTTATCTCAACAACTAAGCCATTTGTCAGCTCCAAAATATCAAGAACCTTTTCCCCACTTTAATAGCTTGCAATTCCTCATTTCAAGTACTCAGCCATATTTGATCTACTCTGTCAAGCAGTATAACTGAAGCTTGCTAAAGATAAAACCCAAGTATTGCACTGCCTTAATCTGTTTGCAGACACATTAACAGCAAAACTTCAAAGATAAAACAACTCTCCAAAGTCTGTTCGTTACTCAGAAGTATATTCATAACACGAAACGTTTCAATGCAAAACACAAGGAGGGAAATTCACAACAACCAAAAAATCCTATTGATTCCCAATACCAACAGTGAAAAGCATAGGACCTCTTTTATGTTTGACGTAAAACAGAACTTTGAAGACACCGGATTGATGGAAAAAGAGTAATGAGGTGACACCAAAATTAGTACCTGTAATTGTAGTCCTTGACAACAAAATATAGGGGAGGCCCAACTCTGAGATATTCAGAAACATTATTAAAATAACCCTGCAAATGAGCATGACAGTTAGGCAGCAAGGCCAGAAGTAAAATGCCAAGTATCACAAAGTTTACAAAAAGAAATAACCAGATAAAATAAATGGCCTAAACCTGAAGGTAAGAATCTCGGGGAAGGACTATCTTTTGCTCCAAACCAGATTCAAGCCTTGTACAGAGGGCCTGTACAAAACACTATCATGTCAAATGTTTTGAGGAAATAAGTATAACTTTACTGAAGAAAATATAAAAAACGAACAATAAACAGAACCAAGGGGGAACCAAATATTCTCAACTTACAATGCTTGCCAAAGCAAAGGCAACAAATACAACAACAACAGCAACTTTAACTCCCCAAAGGCTTAGAATAGGTGCATGAACTTCCTACATCAAAACAATAAGTAGGTTCTTCTGTAATTGAGGCGATAAATATATTATTTGGTCTACTGCAGATGCAAGGATTCCCAATACTAATTTTCACCCAGTAAGGATTGGATACTCTTATTTTATACCTTCATATATCTACCCAACAGTCCAGGTGTTCTTTGATAGATCCCTACACTCCAAAATGTCTTGGTCAGAGCAAGTGTACACAACTAGCAAAGACAATGTCAACAACACCTTGCCAATGGGACTAGGGAAAATGTTTAATCAAATACCTTCATTAGATTCTCCAGAAGATGAAGGAACTTTAATACATGGAAAGCAGTCAATCCTGTTATCCTCAGCTCTCCAGCAGTCAATCACAATCAGGGCAACGAAAGCAGTAACTTGCAGAAGGAAGTCCAAAAGAACAGCCAAAGCTAGAACAAGCAGATAAATGTTAAAAGTTGAAGTAAAACTGCAACCCGAAAATTTTCTATTTGGCCATAAGTGGAAGCTTTTGAACCTGCAAACATGGAGAAAACACGGCATGCTGGCATGGGGATAAAACTACCAACGGCAAATGCCAAAATTTCAGATAAACTAGCCAGTGTAATAGATGGACCAACTTCAACCAGTGCATTACTTATGCGTTCCTCTAAGGGCAACTCTCTTGATTGCCGCTTCACAGCATGCACCAATATACACATATTGTCAACTCCAACCTGAAATTATGGGACAAGATGAACAGAAAAATTAATAAAAATAGGATAAGTTTCCCTGAAATAACTGTTTCCAACTAGAGCCAATTTGTTTTTAGTTGCAGCAACCAAAATATCCCAGCACCAGACTGTCCATTGGGATAAATGCAATCAACAGCTGCATGAAATGATGCTATTTCTATCAATCATTTCATCTGTTTTGTTTATGTGGGAAAACATAATTGTTTTAGGATTTTTGCTTCTGTTTAGGATTTTCTATTTAGTTAGGATATCTAATCATGAAATCTAATTATCATATTTAATTAGGATATTCCACGCTCGTAGGATCCCATTATTTTTGTTTCCTTTATAGTTCTTAGGTTAACATGTGTATAATTGACCCTCTTGTACACTTGTAAACAAGAAATGCAGAAAATATTCTCTGCAATTCCAAATTTTGTCATGGTATTAGAGCTGTTAGGCTTTGAATTCCTGGGAAAAATCAATCTGAGAGTCTAGCCTTCATTGCCAATAGTCTTGCGATTCTGAGCAGCTTTCATGGCTGGTGTTTTTTTTCCTTTAAGCAATCAGCCTTAATTGCCTACAGATCATTTCTTTTTCCATGGAGATGTTGAAGGTTGTAGAGACAACCACTACTGTATAATCAGAGGAACTTTCCAATATTAAAATCCCAATGAATTGCAAAGCATCCAGGCTGCATACAAGTTGAAAGGAAAAAATTATTTTAAATTGTTGAGAATACCCACATGTGAGTATCCCACATCGAAAAAAGAGGAGAAAAGAGACTAATATATAAGTCTAGTAGGCTACGCCACCTATCGCCAATTGGTTTTAGGATAGAATCTCACTTAGGCTTGTGTGTGTGGCCTAATGTTCTTCCTCGTGTGAGCCCATACGCCCATCGCATATTTAACATGGTATTAGAGCAAGTTTGATCTGGATTATTAATTTCCCGATTATCTATCTGGATGTCCAATCCCAGCATCTCGGTCCGGTTACCACTACGTTTATTTCAAGTAACAACTGGATGTCCAGTCTTGCACTTGAGGGGGAGTGTTAAGAGTATTCTATATTGATTAAGTATGAAAATATTCAAGGTTTATAAGTGGTAAGGCTCAACTATTCAAATAACTAAATCTAGTCATTTTGGCAATGATTGGACCCAAACTCAATTCTTGTTAATGGACTATGCACTATACTAATATTAATAATTCTAACATGGTATCAGAGTTAATGAAGAACTTGGCCTATTGTTTTCCCCAGACGAGAGCCTATCATTTAAGCAACTAGAGAAGGATTTGAAGTTTGCATAGAGCAAATGGCCCAACAGTATTGTTTATCAAGTCCAACCTTGATGAGGATGTTTTACGTTCCTCTCCAAATTGCCCAACTCACATGTGAGGGAGAGTGTTGAGAATACTCACATGTGAGTATCCTACATCGAAGAAAGAAGACTAACATATAAGCCTACTGAGCTAATCCACCCATTGCCATCACTTGGGCTTGTTGGTCTAACTTTCCTCGTTGTGTGGGCCTATAGGCCCATTGCAAATTTAACATAAATGAACTCAACTCGTTCATGTCATTCTAAAAATGAAAGGGAGGATCAACCATCTCATAGGTGTAGAGCCAAAACTAGAAGATCCTCAGTTTGAAGTGCAACATGAAGAAGATTCCATTAGTATGGCATGACTATGGACCTGTATGACACTAGAGATTAGTGAAACATGTATGTTCTTGGCCACTGGCAAGGATGTTTGGGAAGCACTCCAACAGACGTATTCTAAGGCTAGAAACACAACCCAAGTGTACAAGGTTAAGGTAAAAACTATGTGCAAAACAAGGGAATAGGATGGTTATCAAATATGCCAATTAGTTGAAATCCTTTGTGGCAGGAGCTTGACCACTACAAGGTTTTAAAAACTAAATGTCTTGAAGATGTGGCTATTTTAAAAGGCTTTGTTGAGCATGATAGAGTCTATAATTTTTTTGCTGGACTTAATTCGAAATTTGACCAAATTAGAATCCAGATTCTTGCCAAGCATGAAATTCCAAGTTTTAATGAGGTTGTGGCCTTAGTTCATGGAGAAGAAGTAGATGAAACCTAATGTTTAAACCAGAAAACACGGACGACTTTGCCATGGTGGCTAAATATGGCAATAATTCAACCACAAATTTTGAAAAGCCTAGAATTGTGACAACCTATGGCGTACTTATTGTAAGAAGGCATGTCATACCCATGAAAAGTGCTAAAAACTTCATGGAAAACCTCTAAGCCTAAAGTGGGGATAGAGACAAGATCAACCAAGAAAAGATGGTCAGGGCCATGTTGCTGAAGTCCAACAAAATGAAGGAATACCTCTAGAGTTAGGTGGTTTCAACCAAGAAGCAGATGAGATGGTAAGATCTTTTATTGGCAACCTTAAAAAACCTTGAAGTACTTGTTCTTTGTCATATTTAGGTGATTTTCCTCTATTGGCTTATATGTCACCAGAACAACTTTTGTCAACTCGTAGATTATGAATTTAGTAGCTACTGACCATATGACTCTCACCAAACCCTTTCTATATATATTCCCCATGTCTAAGCAATAGAAAAATAGCCATAATTGATGGTTCATTGATTATCATTGCAGGCATAGGGGATGTAAAGATCTGTCCATTAATAACATTAAAAGAAGTTCTCCATGTCCCTATTTTATCCACAAACCTAACTTCTATCAACAAACTGACTCGAGATTTGAATTGCTATGTGATTTTTCACTGTAATTATTGTACATTTCAAGACAAGGATTTGGGGGAAGAAGATTGGGCATGCTAGAGTATAGGATAGCCTCTACTAAATTGAAGAACTGAATCTATCAAGCAAGATCAAGGGCAATTTATCTCACTCCTTTCTTTTAGAATCTTTTTCATCCAATAAAGAGAAAATCTAGCTCTAACATTGTCAACTTGGATATCCATCCTTTAGACTCGATCAGATTATGTGTCCTTTATTTAAAGGTCTAAATATTGATGATTTTTTGCCAAACACAAACATGTATCTTTTCCAATTAGTAATCAAAGAAGTTTTATTCCTTTTTATCTTATACATAGTGATATTTGGGGTCCTTCTCCTGTTCCTAATATTTATAAGGCAAAATTGTTCTTATCTTTCATTGATGATTGTATTTGTGTTACTTGGATATTTTTACTAAAAGATAAATCTGATGTCAATACTATCCTCCCCAATTTTCGTTAGTGATTAAAAATCAATTTAAGGACAACATCAGAAGGTTTAGGCCTAATAATGTTAGAGAGTATTTCAATCACATCCTAACTCCATGAAATAGTAATATTTTGTTAGTAATTCTCAAGTGATTTTCATTGAATTTCTATACCCCTATATATATATATATATATAACAATCTAGTAATCATAAAATGGAAAATATCCTAATCAAATCCCACATAATTTGCCTAATAAAAGAATGACAACTAATAGAACTAATAAAAGAAATTTTGACTTCTAAAATTTACACTCACATAACGAGAACCTCCAATACTCCTCCTCAAGCTTAGGAATAGATATTTCTCATTTCAAGCTTGCAAAGATCTTCATGTCTTGACCTGAGTAGACTTTTAGTCAAGATGTTTGCTTCGTGCTCATAAGTAGCAATGTAGAATAGATCAATCCCTCCTTCTTCAATCTCGATCTTTATAAAATTATGATCAGTACTAAAATGTTTCATGTGATTATGTTGGACTGGATTATTCATTATATTGATAACTAACTTGCTATCACTATATAAGTTGGGAGAACTTGTTGTGAGCTGTAGGCCTTGCATTAATCTTTTAGCCAAATTAGTTCACAAGCTTCTTTAGCAATATCCCTAAATTCTGCATCAACACCGCTTCGGCCACAACTATCAGCTTTTTACTCCATGTAACTAAATTGCCCCATAACTTATTGCAACACCCAGGGATTGACTTGCAAAACAAGAGAATAAATAATCGCATATTACCTAATCATTTTATGGGCTGAGTTTGAAGAACGTAGGGTGAAGGTATTGATGGATGTGATGGTCAGTTAGGTAAGTGAATGTTGTAATTGGAAGAATCTTGTTGGTTATGGTTTGATCTCAATTGGAAATATGTTTGGCTGTGTATAGGCCAAGTAAATTAACTTTCCAACCAACCGCAGGTATCTACCTACATCCACTAGAGCATATTTACTTGTCTTTTCCCTTCCACACCTTCTCAAGCGCATTTCCTATAGGTTTGCAACCCAATTTCCATGTTTCCTTTAGCAAGTCAAGAGTGTATTTTCTGTGAGAAATGAAAATACCTTCTTTACTCCTAGCTACTTCCATTTTGAGAAAGAACGTCAATTGTCATAACTCTTTAACTTCAAACTCTTCCCTTAATTTGCCTTTGGGTTTCATCATCTCCTATGAGTATTATATCATCTACAACCTGCTTCTCCCATTTTAATGAACATAGTATGATCACTTTCCCTTGATGATATCTCAATTGAGTCAGAGTTAAGCTAAATTTAGTGAACCACACTCGAGGGGATTGCTTCAAGACATTTAGAAACTTCTTTAAATTGCAGACTTTACCTTTCTCTTCCTATGTTTCAAATCTAGGTGGAACCTTCATATACACTTCCCACTTAAGATTACCATGCAAACATGCATTCTTAATATCCAGTTGGCGTAGCTTTCAATCAAAGTTAGTTGCAATAGATAGAAGGACACATATGGGATTGAGCTTAGAGAAAAAGTTTGATCATAGTCAATTCCATATGTTTGTGTGTATATATATTTCATAGTGAAGATCCATCTACATCCAACAACCTTCTTTCCTTCTAGTAAGTCAATTATTTCCTAAGTTTTGTTTTCTTTTAAGGCTCTCATCTCCTCCTCCATAGCTGATACGCAATGGATGAGAAAAGGTATGTTTATTGATAAAATAGCTATAGTCTTGCAGTGAATTCCACAAGCTCTAG
>JAOSBP010000206.1:34786222-34799433 GCA_027563825.1 Erythroxylum mucronatum
TCCATATCCAAATCACAAAATATTGTTCAACACATGATTAAACCCTAATCATGCTAATCTAATAATACTACTGTAATTTGCAACCACAGTGTTACAATAATAAAATTAAACTTTTAGACAATAAATGAAAAACTCCCATTTGAAGCCCTCGGTGAACTCAAGCCTCTGCTACATCTCCAAGAGGAACGGGAAGACCTAGCCACGCATGACTCAGGTGATATCCATCACTGCTGTTGTAACTCCGATGTCAGACATAGTTCCAGACGGTGGTAAAGGATGGTGTGATGATGATGACGATCGGTGAAGAAGATTACTGATATGGAAGAGCCACTGGCGGTACCCAAATGGTGTCTGTGTCAAGGTGTTTGAGTGTTTTCAGTGATGTATGTGTGTTGGTGATCGTAAGAGAAAGATGAAGGAGATGAGGGTGGCGGACTGTATGGACGACGTTCGGCTTGTGGAAGATGATGGGTCTCTGTGTTTAGATGGTGTGCCGATTCTGTGTGATGGTGTCTCTCAATCACCTAATTCGGCAATTATTTAAAGGAACGAGGTGGGCCGGGTCGGAACAGTAGAGGAATTTGCCATTTTGGTCCGGGTATCCGTCATTCGTTGCGACTAATGAATTAATATTCGGCGCGACGAATGCTTTAGCTTGCTTGTCGCGACGAATGAATTTGTGTTCGGCGCGACGTATGGACTTGGCTGGCTCGTTGCGACGTGTGATCATCTCACGACCTGTTGACTTCTTGCATCGTTGACTCCTTGTGTTCCTACAATTAAATCACAATTTACAGCATCAATTGTCCTTGGAAAAATTATAATGCAATTAATATCAATTTGGAACAATTTAACCAACAAATTGCAAATAACGTGAGCTCGACATAAGGAACTAGTTTAAGCACAAAAGTCATCAATTAGGAATCAACAAGTGCATAAGAAGATATGAAAATGCAGCCAATTCATAATAAAAACTTGGCTCAATCAGTAATGATCCAAAATTTTGTTAACTTGCTTAAAAAGCCTTTAAAAATATAAGTTGAGCTTAAGAAAGCTTAAGTTCATTTCTTTTTTAAACTTTTTTCTTTATAGGTTACTATTCACTCTCAACTTCCGACACTCATACCTTCACCATTCAACCACCATTTCGACAATCTAGGGCTCTATAAGAAGCTCTCAAGATGCTCTACCAAACCCCTAAACTTATTTCATAAAAAACAAACCAGATTTGGAGGAATTACGACTCAAAATTTTGATTCATTTAGGTAAGTACCGATCTTCTATTTCTAGTCATTTCTGGGAAAAACTAACACCAACATAGTGTCTAATAGCCCTAGAAAAATAGGAAAGGAAAGGAACTCAACAACAATCGACTTATTTTACTAGTGAACGAAAATGAGTTACCTTTAAGCTTCAATTCTTCAATTCTCGCAAACCAGGAAGAGTTTTGATGCAACACCAGTGCCATCGGATTCCTGGAGGTGAGCTTATCATTTTTGGGTGGGTGGTGAAGATTGTCGCCTCTCCGGTAGCCCATGCTTCGATGACGATGACGAGTTTCCAACTAGCCTATAAATGACTTAAAACAATTTTAGAACTTTCCAAATATTATGTGGATTAATTTTCATAAAAGCAACATATTGGATTAATTTTCATAAAAGCAACATATTAAAATTCTTCGTATTTTGTGAGAAAATTTTTTTGAAAGAGTTGTTCTTCTAGAAATGCATGAAATTGATTAAATTAAGTCATTGTTGATTAGAATTAAGACTATCTTGATGTATTGAGTATAAATGAGGGTGTTCGAGTTAGAAATTGGTATACCTAAATTATGAATTAGATTTATTATCAATTTTGCGATGTAAATGTGGACTCAATTAGGCATGAACATGTAGTTTGGAGGCCCAAATTGAGTTGTAGGTACTGGTGGATATAGAAATGTATTTTCATTGTAGGAATGACTCTTTTTTCAGAAAGGAGATGTCCGTTTTATAGGGAAAACTGTCTCGAATTTTTAGTAGGCTTCTCGTAAAAACGCGACATCGTCGTTTTTGAATAGAAAATAGAACTCCTTGATATTGAGTCATGGTCTTATTCTCGAGGTATCTAAAATTATATTAGGTTTTAAATCCTAATGATCATTTATACTTTTCTTTCTATAAATCAATCAGGAGCAGAACCTTCCACTTTGAGATACTAAGTTCGACGTGAAATAATGCATTATACCTGTGAATAAATATTCATGGTTATGAGCATGTATTAGAATTCATGATCATATTTATCAAGGAAATCATCATCCTATCTTATGCATACATAATACCCATACATATGAATTGACAAATGTAACTGCCATGTTATGCTTGTCTTGATATGTGATAATGTGGAGGATCATTATGATATGAGCTACTTGGTGGGCGTCACTAGGCTATGTGCATAGTGAGTCAGTTGGTCAAGTATGGATTTGGTTAGTAGTTGATCCATTGATGGATCCATTGATTAAGATAGGACACAGTTGGGGCGGTTTGATCAAGGTTGTTCTCTAATGCCAACTGGTATATGATACATGATATGATAGTGTAATTATGGCAATTTATTTGAGGTTGCTCTCAGACGACAATCATGTCATAGTGAATTTTTGGCGGTTTAATTGAGGTGGCTCTCGGACGATAGTCCACTACATTTGAACCAAGTGACTCTCGTGGAACGAGAGAGCCCCTATGACTATAGTCTATGGGTAAGGAGCATGTCATAGGGTTATGATTGTGATGATTATGTGACATGATATTGATATAGGAAATGCATGGATGTTTATGAACAAAATCACTATATTGTGAAATTACATTTATGGATGTAATATATTATAAATATATACATATATGTATCATTTGAAACCCTTAGGAGTGTATAACATAACCATAGTATTAATTTACTAAGCAAAATCTAACTCCCCTCAACTATTTTTTTCCAAATCTCTTCTAATAAAGTTATTTGCTGATATTTTTCCTCTTCAATGATTCGATGTATATTTGTTAGTGACCTTTGACTCTAGATCCGCAGTAATCTTATATTTGTTTAATTTCCTTTGTATTAACTACTTCAACGTTGTAGCAAATCGTGAATTGGAAATTGATTTGATTGTTACAAATATGAGTTTGATCACTTTGGAATCTTATTTTTATTATGGATATAAGGATTTGAAGACATTTTAGGCTTGCTAAGGGTTTAGTAAACCTTGAGTTCATTGTTCCTTCAACATTGGTCACGGTTCAAGGTTGAGGTCGTTATACTCAGACATATATTAATTTTGAAATATTTGTCTTTACTATCATAGGCTACGTACAATTTTCACTTGCATCCTCAATTGCATCCAACTATAATCCATTTATATTCACCTTTTTCCTGTGAATTTTAAACCTTATTATTATTGAATAATCCAACTATAATCCATTTACATTCACTTTTTTTTCCATTGGAATTTATACCTTGTTATTATTGAATAATCAACAGCATACCTTTGTCAAACTCCAACTCCATGCCTATTGTCTAAATATGGCATCCACCATTTAGCTTATGTCTAGCATCTGTGTTAAGCCTTTTAATTAGCTCCCTAAGCCCTCCTCATTGTCACTAAATTAATGACCATCTAGAATTGAAATATCAAATATATTACATACTCCTCAATTTTATTATCTTCTTAAATTTTAGCTTCATTTACACCCTTAACTTCAACTTCATTATCACCTTCAACTTCATTCACATAAGTTCAACTTCATTATCACCTTCAACTTCATTTACATAAGTGCCCACATCCCTATTATTACTACTCTCTTTTTCAATTATATCATGCACTCCTTGTGCCCACATCTCAATTATTACTAATCTCTTTTTCAACTATATCTACATTAACTTCAATATCATGCCAACATGTCCAATCCCCACCATTACCTGTTATAGCCAAAATTTTAGAACTATAAAAATGTCAAAGTTTACGTGTAATATACACTTCACCTGATACCACTTTCTTAGTTGAGAAAACGGCCTTTTATATACATTATCTTATTTTTGTTAGAATGTATAATGTATGGGCAAGATAAATAATACGTAACTTAGAAAAATGAATGTGTATCTTCTGAAACGGAGAATCATATAATCATTAACAATCTCATCTGAATCTTCAGGATTGTAGAAAGTCTTCAAATGTTATCAGTTACCATTCTGCCCCACTTAACATGACCCTTCTTTTTCAATTTGAATTATTTTTTAGCAGTTGAGAAACCTTGTTCATACTCATCGTTATTGTTCTCAGCTCCTTGTTAGTTCCCCAGTTATTCATGAGGACTACAAACAAGTAAGCTATACTAGTAATCTTTTTTCACAATTTTAAACCTTTTAACAACTGCATGGTTTCTGCAAGCACAGAGTACAGCGTCTCCATGTTTATTTAACGACTGAAGGTCATAACAAGTGTCCATCGATGACCAATACATAAGATACTTTAGCCAAGATGCCACTAGCACCTACTTAACAAGCAGATTAAGCTAATTATGAGCTGCAGGTCTCACATGTGCACCCATCTCCACACTTACAGTATCCCCGACCAACCCCTGTGGTCACCTCACTCCTTGAGCATGTGCATGGGTTGCATCCGCAATGCTCTTCACAAGAGCATCAGTTGTGCCCATCTCCCTCCCCGCCTGAGCTCTACCGTATTGTCTTGCACCTACAATTCATTCCACCAAGCTAAGCTAATAATGTCGCAGAAAAATAAGCTTTCTACTCCATCGAAGCTAATTTTAAACAACTATGTAAGACCTGCAAGCTTCACCACCAGGGCATGGACTGGGACACCCACAAGTATCATTGCAAGCCACAGCTCTAGTCGTATCTACCATTTTGCTTCGTTTCCATGCACTTCTTTCACTGGGTCCTTTAATGGGTGTTTCCATTACATATATAGTATGTAAATAACAAGTCGCAGTTGAAATCTTCTGAGGCCAACACACGGACCTATGTGGTGTATGCTCCGAGCGCAAGGAGTAGCATGCTTTATTCAGTATGACGTGTAGAACTCTCGCATTCGTAAGCGAATGCCACTTGGCCAAGTACATACACCACCTACGTGGCTATTGAAGTTGCTGTGGCTTCTACATTTCATGCCACGTGCAACCCACTCGAACACTAATCCTTATATTATCTCATCAGCCCTATGCTTGACATTTATACCACTAGAGTCAAATTACAACTTCAACAAATGCAATCCCGCTGACCTACAGAGCCACGATGAGGATGTAGCAATTACAGAACTGCTTTTAATCTTTTTTTGGCCTCAACCGCTCCCTTTCACTGCCCATGCTATTTCAATACCTTTAGGAGAAGACAACGATGATTATGAGTTTCAAAATCAACCATCTTTAATACTACCAGGAATCTCTAATTGAATCCGCGAGAGCCAGTTCAATGTAAAAGTAGCACAATAACTTTTCGTCTCATCTAACATAAATTGATACTTCCTCAAACAAACTGGAAAACTTTAGATATTTCCAGGCCAAGTCAATATACTTTTATGTCTGTATGATTTGGGGCTCAAGACAAATCAAAAATTTTTGAGTATTCTTATTACTCAAATTCTAACTATAAGTATAGTTTTATTCATTCTCATCTTGATTTATTTTTTTATTTTATTCTATTGAATATATTTTCAAGAAATTAATATTATTTTTATAGATAAATTATGATTTATCAACTAAAAAATGAGTAATTTTTTTAGGGAAATATCGAACTTAATTTTACTACACTCAATTTAATCTTATTAAATTAGATTTGTCTATTAAACACTGCAAAAGAGGTATAAATTTTTTTAAAATCTTGATATTCAATTTTCAATGATATTCACTCATTGTATTGTAAATTTATTAAATGCACTATTCATATTTATACCTTAAACTACAACTTCTGTAGGATTAATTAGTTATTTCTAATCCAACGTGGTTTAGCATTAAAGTTGCTAAAAATATATCACTACAACAAGGTACCCCTTTGGCTACCTTTTCTTTGGCGACGATTAAGGTGATATTTTCTAAAATTGTCGCTAAATTTTTAGTCTTTGGCGACGCTTTTCCGAAATCGTTGCAAAAGGCTTATTTTTTCACAACAGTTTAGCAATATTTTTGCCAAAAGGCTTATCCTTTAACGACGATTTTATGAATCATTGATAAATGTATGACTTTTGGTGACGATTTTTAAAATTGTTGCGAAATGCTTAAGTAACCAAATAACTCTCTCATTTATAATTATAAATTTACTAACTTTGACTTGATCATTTTGTTACTGAATATTAATTTGATAAAAATCAAATTTAATATTATTGACAATGATTCTAAGTCTAAAAAAATTTAGTTAACAACAATATCAAATCATTTTAATAATTTATCAAACTATAAACACAAAATTAATTAATATTACATAGATTCATATTTTTTATTTTTCTCTTTTAAATTATATGATTTGACAATTTTATATGGTGTCATAAATTTTTCAAATAGTTTTAACATGCATTTTGTAACATAACGATATATGATTCTTACAAAAAACAATAAATAATGATATGTGGTAAGTAATATAATATAGTAATATATGGCAAGTAATACAAGATTTTAATTAGAACTTTAACAATTCTTACAAACAAAACAATAAATAAAGAGAAAAAGATAATGAAGTTCATGCCTATTCTATTGAAGAGAAAAAGATTTAATTGTTTATTTGATTCCAAGTAACACAAGAGTAGGTAGATAAGGTAAAGAAGTTCCCTATATTTCGATCCCAAAAAGACTCTTTGCACGTTCAAAGGCATCAATTGAAACAGACAAAGATCTTCCTCCAATAGTTGGTTTATTGACACCCTCTTCTAAGAACTTCTTGGCTTTAACTAAATTAGCAGAAGATACATTGAACGATTTCCCAAATGCAGTATGCAACAGTAAATTAAATGAATCGCACGTACCATCCATTTCAATTAAGGAACAAACAATATATAACAACCACCTTAATTTCGTGACAATCCTTTGGAAAATTAAATCCTAAAACTAAAAAAGCTAAATCAAATGGTATAAGGAACTCAAATTCAAACACATGCATACTTGATTGAATGACTCCGTCATCATCATAACAAATAGACATAGTTTTTGCAATCGATGACTGTTCTAAAAAAACCGATTTGCTTAATCTTGTATGGACCATCGGGACATCACCACCGTCTCCATTTTCATCTACGTTCTATTAAAGATATGAGGAAGCTTTACAAAACACATAGTAAATAAAATCATACATTTATCTAATAGCTTTTTAACAGAAAACGAGATATAGATAATAAAGAAAGAGAACTAATTTGAATGATACTAAAAACTTTCAAGAAGAAGATCAGCCATTGAAGGCAAACGGTGATTAGACCTTGATGAGTCGATTGGTTATGCATCGATTTATTCTTCAACAGGGAGAATTGTGCCATATACCTTCCATTGGAGCTCAGTACCGCTATCGAAAACTATCTACCATATCAACATTTCACAATGAATTTTTGTTAACAGTTTTACTTTGAAAAGTTAAGAGAAACAAAAACAGGTCGTGGATATAATCAATATAAACGTAAAGTGTACAATTAAATGAGGAAACAAAAAATTATATGAATTTATATGCAATTAACAAAATATTCATAGAAGAAGCAAAGGTCCCCTGTATAAGCACATTCTAAGTTTGCCACTTACCCTTAAATATTAATAAAACTCTAACACATTCTAAGGTTGCAATCAATAACAGTAGTAGTAAACTCCTTATTAATATGAAAGAATCAAATAATAAAAGTGACGTAGATGGGTTAGGTTGCTCTTATATCCAGTAATCAATATTTTGCTTAATGGTATGAACATCACTTAAAGAACAACACATAATAACCATTTTCAGTCATCACAAAGTTAAATGATTACAAGCTATTAAGCCTAGCACTCATCTATCAATGTAAAAAAGTTTTCATTTTTTTTATACTCATGAAAATAGAAAACTATGACTGTTAAAAGGCAGGGATTAACTGATTAAGGCTAAGAAATCACATAAATAGATTAATCAGAAAACACTACCTATGTTGACATTAGTGTGTACAAGCTTAGAAATACTAATACAAACAAGGGCAAGCATACTATAAACACTTGGTGGAAAAACAAAGTAAGACATAAATTTTTGTCTTTTTTTCATTTTGAAATATGATAGTGGTCTAGATAATCTTAAAGTATTCAACTAAAATCGTGGGTTGAGAATGTTCTCTTTACATTTACATTTACTGAAGTTGTGACAGGAATTTAAATATTCTTAATTTTATCTATTAGATTAGACAACTTGATGAAAATTAAAAGTAAAATAGACACACATGTAAAGAAAACCAAGGTTTACATGATGTATAAGTATTGTGGAAATGAATTACCTAGAAAACCAAAACCCTCATATGGAGACAAAGACGAAGAACCAGCGACAATGATGAAGATGCACACCAAAGACGAAGACGAACACCGAAGAGGAAGACCAAGTTAGGAATTCAGGCAATGCGGCTGGTAAAAACTTGATCGCAGTTAGGAAGAGAAAGATAGGATGAAAACATTGATTTCATCCTGCCTTTGGGTAATTAGGTTTTCAAGTTGATAAATCGACATGTTAGCGATGAATACAACAACCGTCGCAAAAAGATCAAACTTACACGATGATTTTCATGCAATTTGTTAGCAAAAAGAGGAAACACTGATGCGACTATAATATTAATTACAATTATTATCTATGCAATCATATATCATTATATGAATTACCATATATAAATATATTAATTACAATATATATATATAATAATTGCAATATAGTAAAAATGCAAATCAATGTTAAATATTAATATCAAATTCATAAAAATCAAATTTAATATTATTGACAATGATTGTAAGTATAAAAATAAATTTAGTTAACAACAATTTCATTTCAAAAATTTATAGAACTATAAACTCAAAATTAATTAATATTACATTTTAAGTTTATTTATTTATGTAGTACTAACTAATATTATTTGCACTGAATATTAGTTTTTTTTAAAAAAATTTAGAATAAGATGTAGGAGTTGTTACATAAATCAATGTCTGAGGATAATGAGATCAATGTAGAAGACATTTGCAATACCGTGATTAGGGTACATTGTGGTTATATCAAAAGTCTTGGCTTTGGCCCTAAGTTAAATGTTTCAACCTTATCAAGATCCATATAGTTCAACGTCTTGAAGAGGAAACAAGACGCTTAAGGTTGAATTACAAGCATGATAAGTACCTCAAAAAACACTTGGCTCAAATTATCAAAGCAGTGAAGATGAAAGTGAATGGTATTAATTACATCTCTTATACTTTTTCCTTTTAATTACTATTTGTATTATAATTTAAATTTAATATTTTCTCTAATTACAATTTTGAATATGATGCAACAGTTGAGTGATTTGTATTATAATTGTAAACTAGTCTCTTTATTTATTATTTTGTATATAAGAATTATTGAAGTTGTAATTAAAATCTTCTATACGAAGAAATTTAATGATTTTTTATTTTTATATACAATGCTTCAAATTATCAATTATTTTTGTAAAATTTTGTTATAATAAATTAACAATAAAAATATATCAAAAAATTATATACAATAATATGGATTAAAAATGCAACAAATATTTTATTCCAACATATTATAACATTTCGTTCAAAGGTAGATAAAAATTTTGACTACATTTTACAAAATGTAGCTAAAAATATTTGGCTATGTTTTTTGAAACATAGCTAAAAATATTTCCATAAACATAGCTAAAAATATTTGGCTGCATTTCTAAAAACATCTGGCCACATTTATGGAAACGTAGCTAAAAACTTTAGGCTATGATTCTAGAAATATAGCTAAAAACTTTGGCTAAATTTCTAGAAAATGTAGCTAATAGTTTCTAGCTACAAAAAATGCCAAATTTATTAATGATGATCCCTCCAATCATCACTAAAAGTTTTTTGCTATGAAAGTAAAGCATTGGTAAAAACTTTTAGAGATGATTAGCACAAAACATCACCTATAGTTTTCAGTTACGAGGATTTTGCGACATTTTGTGCAACGAAGCTAAATCATCACCAATGACTTTTGGCAACGATTTTAGTACCTTTAGTTACGATTTTTTCCACAGCCAAAGGTTAACTTTCTTGAAGTGTATGCTTGTTGAATTAAAGGAGGATAACAAAACATAATAATTATTAATGGCTTTATTATTTTGATGAAAAATAATATAAGAATAAAATGAAATCATAAGCACAAAAAAATAATTTGTGAAGTTGATAAAGAGAAGTTGAAGCTTGCAACCAATGAAATGAAGATCAAACCAAGAAAAAAAGAAGATTAAGGCTCATTAAGGTCTTTGCATTATTAATTATAATCTCAGTTTGTTAATTTGATGTTCTAAAAGACTCACTGTGCATAAACATTTCATCTTACTTAATTACATGAGTCTTTTTATTCATCAAAAAATATTGAAGCTTTTAGTTTTAATAAAAAAGCTTCTTGATCTTTTAAACAAACTTCAGAGAATATTATGAGAAGTGTTTAAATCATAATTGTATTAAACAAATTAGGTTTGGGCATTTAAAGTTGTTAAAATCATGCTTTTTAGAGGATGGGTGTCAACTTATGTGGGTTAATAGTCGACCAATATAAGTTAAAGTTATTAAATTTGATGTATCCAGAGTTTGTTGTAATATTAGTTGATGTATTGGTCTGGTACATCAAATTTAATAACTTTAACTTATACGAATACGTCTACCAATCAACCAATGTCTTAACAATTAGTGAATATATGCATTCATTGCTTACTAGTTGACTAGTACTCTACAAATAATCGTTGCAAATGTTATTTTTTTTTATCCAATTACTAGTAGGGATCCCAAATCCTTATAAATAGGGGTTTTCTCATTTTTTTAGTATCAAGACGTGTTTGAATGTCTTATACACACATTTCTATGTATTTATCAAGCATTTAAGCTTCATTATCTCATATTTGTGTGAGTGAGCCATTTTAAGTTATCAAAGTGAAGAAGTGAGATAATTTTGAGTTATGATCCTTTGTTAGGATGTTGGGTATTGTATTTGATAGTGTTCTAAGTAGTATTGATATTTCTTTTCACCTTGGAAGAAGATTGTAAAAAAGGTTTCTCTTTGCCCAAAAAATATTATATAAAGGTTATTCTTCTCCTTGAGAGAAGAATTATAGTTAGATTCTACGAAAAGTCTTAGGAGTGGATGTAGGCAAGAGTTATTTGTCGAATCACTATAAATCAGTTTGTATTCTCTTTCCCTATCCTCTTTAAATTATTATTCAATTATTTTTTGATTAATATTAAACGATTCTTCATCCTTATTATATTAATTGTTGGCAATTGAACATATTAATAAAAAAAGTTCGTTAATTTTTTTATCACCCAATTCTTCCCTCTCTTGGATGCTATTAAAGACGAACAAGTAATATCAGAGTGATTCTATTAGGCTGACATTTTTATCAAAATCCTATAGCGAAGATCATAATGGCAAATTTAGGAGCATCATCATCATCATTAAACCAAGATGGATAAAGAGTAGTGTACCTTTCTTTGATGGCAACGATTAGTTTTATTGAAAAATAGGGTGAGATTCTTTTTAATAATCATAAACGTAGACCTACGGAAATAGTTTCGAGTGGTCCATTTATCCCTACTAAAATTGTAGATAACAAGAAAGTTCCCTAAACTAAAGGAAGAATGAGAACCTCAAGGTATGAGATTAATTTGCTCATATTGTAGGGTTGTACACATCTTATTTGTGTATTAAGAATAAAATTTCAATAGGGTATCTATATGTGAAACGAATTATGAAATTTGGCATACATTAGAAATTATACAAAAGGGCACAAATCAAGTTAAGGAGAGTAAAGTAAGCATGCTAACAAAATGAAATAAATTATTTCAAATGAAGCATGGTGAAAGCATATCTAGCATGTATACTAGATTTATTGATATTATTAATGCTCTCAAAGGTTTTGAAAAGACCTATATTAATGTTGAAATTGTAAGAAAGTGGCTAAGGTCACTTCCGAAAGACAATGGAAGCTATAATGACAGCCATACAAGAAGCAAAAGACCTAACAATATTACTATTGAAGGAACTTATTGGAACTCTCATCACATATCAAATGACGCTCCAAGAGACTAATAAAGAAATGACGCTCTTACATAAAAATAATTTAGTGTTCAAAGCCTAAAAACAATAATCGAGTGAAGAGGAAGAGACATCAACTAGTGAAAGAAATGAAGAAGGCATTGTCTTAATTATTAGAAAATTCAAGTAATACTAAAAAAAGAAATTCTCAAAAAGACAATGATTTAAAACAAAAAAATTTCTAATATTATTTTCTTTGAGTGTAGAAAATTTAACCATATAAATTCACAATATTCTCTACTCAAAGATAACTATTAATATGAGATAAACTATAAGAAAGAGAAGAAAGAGAAGAAGGAAAAGAAGAAATGACTTAAAGCATTTGCTTCGGATGACATAAATGAATTTGAAAATGAGCAATCAGAAAAAGAGATGGCTTATATATGCTTTATATGTTGGATCCCAAGCTTTTCTTGGAAGTTAGAACTATTATATGTGAAAAGTTGGAAAATATAGTTGGAACATATTACGTTGAGCATGCTTCGGTGTTTTAGCCATACTTTCTGCTCTAGTTATCCAAATGAGATGATTCTTGATTTGAGTTAAAGTAGAGAGATAAGGCTACAAATTATATGATGAAATTGAGTTCTAATTTTGACTCTAAGAGTTTCAATGTTTGGATAGAAATTGAGCACGAAATATTGTTTCGGTGTAAGGATAGTTTGAAAATGTTTGGGTTATAATTTTGAAATTTACCAAACCAAATTGAATGACTTTGGTGTCATTAGAAAATTTAGACAATGAGGAACATTTTTCTAGAAGGAAGTGTTAGCAAATTCCTTCAATTGTTCCATAATTTTTAGTTAAGAAGTTAGAAGTATAAGATGTTATTTGTAAAGACAAAAGGAGGGCATAATGGGAAAGACAAGATTAATGAAGGGTAAAATGGGAAAAGAACAAATAAAAGGGGCTTGAAATAAGAA
>JAOSBP010000206.1:34816389-34833380 GCA_027563825.1 Erythroxylum mucronatum
TCATTTGACCTCCGATTTGCACGAAATTCGATCCCTTGCTTTTCTCCACATGTCTTCTACCCTCTCTCACCAAATTGTAAACTTTTCAGAGTAAGTTGAATTTCTCGAAAATTACCCTCAAGTTTCTTATGCCTATGGGTCCGATTTGCTTTGGTTTCCGTTTCCATTTGTTTCCATACTTTAGTATCCGTTCCGATTCGTTTCGGTTCGTGTCGCTTTCGATTTCGAGCCTTTGATTTGTTTTTGTTTCCGCTCTTTCGTTTCATCTTCCGGTTTAGACCCGACCCATGTATAAATATGAAAATAGATTTTAAGATGAATAAGAGAAAAAAAAAATTATACCGGTTTTGGAATGTACGTATAAGGGAATCTGTATAAGTAGTTGGGTTCCAAATACGGGATCCAACAGTTTGAGTGTTAAGCC
Source organism: Erythroxylum mucronatum (assembly GCA_027563825.1). NCBI lineage: Eukaryota > Viridiplantae > Streptophyta > Magnoliopsida > Malpighiales > Erythroxylaceae > Erythroxylum > Erythroxylum mucronatum. The sequence goes on from JAOSBP010000206.1 coordinate 34,816,814, forward strand.
AGTTTGCAAAAATCATAATATACAAACATTGGTTCTAAAATTTCATTGTGAGTGCAACCAAACCTTACAATCAAAAACCAAAAAATATATTCTGTTTACACTTAAGAGGAAGTAGCGTTACACATTTAGAGATGTTTAATTGAAAACAACCAAAATTTAGAACATTAGAATTTCTGAGTGGTGCTGTAGGATTCATTGTTGTGCTTGAAAGTTGCAAGCTTCAACCTGCTGGTTAAGTGAAGGAGGCATGTCATCATCTTTCTAGATTGACGAATGCAAAGAAGAAGACCAAACATATAGCCTTTCACCTGCAAACAAGAGGGAGGATAGAAGTAAATTAAACTATCAAACATACCAAAGAACTGTGTGAATATCCGATTGAAGAAGTTCAAGTTAAGAGAAATATTATCATGGCAGGTGGAAGAGGCTTTACGACGGTTTCGATGCTAAATGCTCCTTGAAGAAACACTCTAGACGCACACTGGATGCACTGGACAAACTAGACGATGTGGAAAATTCTTTTGCTTACTAACTCTGTATCACAACACTGTTTTCCTCTCTGTTTTCTTCAACTCGCACTCTTCATCGTACAAACTCCTCACTACATCTCTATTTATACATACATCTCTCATCAATGCAATAAAAACTGTTACAAGTACCTAGTTAAAATACTCATAAATTGCACAACCATTCATCTTCAAATTCCATGAATTATTCATATTTGTAACTCTATGAGCCATTTGTATTCCTAACTCATTAACTATTCATGAATCATGTTTAACTTCCAACATCGTCCCTTAAATATGATTCTGGATATACTCTGAGCAGCAGTCTCAGCTTTTTGAAGACATCAATCTTGATAGTCTCTGATAAGGTGAAACCTTATATCAATGTGCTTGCTACGATCACAAAAAACTGGATTTTTGGATAAAGCAATAGTAGACTTGTTATCCATATTAATATATGTTGCTTCATCTTGCACAACTCCAATTTCATTAAGCAAATTCCTCAACCATATAGCATGACAAACAGAGGAAGTAGCAGCAACATATTCAGCCTCACAGGTTGAGAGAGTCACTATGGGTTGTTTTTGTTAGCCCCTGAATTTTTTTATATGTTATTAAGCATGATTAAAGAAAATTGGAGTCTTGATGAATTGAATTAAAGTTGGTAATTAAGTAGTATGGTAGCATTAATTAGGTTAGGTGGCATGAGTAAATGGAATTAAATGTGTTAGTTGGGCTTAAGTTAATAATGGACAAGGGCTTAGGGTTACATTAAAAGACTAATGGACCTATGGGCTTAAGTTGAAAATAGAAGAGGATTTGCATTAAAAGACTAATGGGCTTGGGCCTTGGGCTTAAGTGATTAAGTTAAAAGTATAAAAAGGGAAGGAAATAAGTGAGTTAGTAGGAGAAAGAAGAGAAGAACCGAAAATTGAGAGAGGGAGAGTGAGAGTGTCGTGGAAAGAGGGAGAAAAGAAGGAAAGAAGAAGAAAAAGAGAAGGAAGCTAGGTCTTTGATTTACAAGAGTTCAAGGAGGATTTTGGTGAAATTCCAAGAAGGAAAAACGTGGAGGAAGGTCTAAGCTTCACTTTGGTACAAGAAATCCCTTGATTGGTTAAGGATTTAAGGTAAGCCATGGTTCCAAACTTTAGTTCTTGTTTGGGTCTTGGTTTAGAAAGCTTAGAAATAGGATGGGTTTAGTGATTCTAGAACCAATTTCATGCATTGGGTCATGTAGGTTTTCAATTTAAGTTTCATTGATTTGGGGATTTTGTTATTCTTGAAGAGAGGCAAGGAAGAGAAGAAGAGCAAGAGGAGGAGCTTCTTTAAGCAAGATTTAAGCAAGAATATAAGGTGGGTTACATTTTTATCTTTATGTTAATAAGTTATAAATGCTATTCAACTAATAAAAATTAATGGTTTCCAACAGTTTTTGACTTCTTTCTTATTGATTCACTAATCTTTTGATATACTACTTTTCTCAGTGATGAAACTCTTGATCGGTAATTTGTTAACAACCTTATTTATTTCACAGTCACTTAAATAGACATTGCCTATGTAGTTCACATTGTCACTAAACTTATGACTTCTCCACGTAACAGTCATTATGTTGCTATTTTATATATCATTTATTATCTTAAAGAGATGTTATTTTGTAGAATTCGTTTTTCTTGACATTTTTCTTTGATTTAAAAGCTTATTTCAATGTTGATTACACTAGCGATCTTATCGACTGACTCTTTACCATAGTTTTTTACTTCTTTGTTAGTAATTCATTAATCTTTTGACATATTAAGAAGCAAATAATTGTATATTGCTCTAATACTATAGTTGAATATTGAGTCATTATTGATACTAATTCTAAGCTTGTTTAATTGTGTTGGTTACTTCAAGATATATGTATTATATATTCATTAGCTATCATGCTTCATTATAATAGTCATATTTATTGAATATTATGTTTTTATTAGTGTAATCTTGTGATTATAAAGATTTGATGTCTATTGGTTATGAAGATACCTATTTGGTATAGATTAGCTTCCTAATTTTCAGGTTGTTTGTTTCTTATGGTTATAGACCATTTGAAAAAAAAATAAGAGTTATATTTAGAGTCATAAATCGTAACATGGTATTAAAGCCTCTAATATCAAAAAGTAACAAATTATTTTTTTATATTTATTATATTCCTCTTATCCATTATATACTTTCTTTATTATCAAACTTTTTAAGTAATCATATCAGAATTCACATTAACCAACCTCCTCTTAGACACTTCTACATTTTTTAATATTATTGTTATTACAATTAGGGATTTATGGAACATTAAACTAACGCATTGATATAATGGAAAGAATTATTTAAATAATTTATCTATAACTTCTTGGAGTGTAGGTGAAAATTGAGCCATTTACTAGACTAGGCCCTTCAAAAGAAGATCCTAACAAAGTTCCTTAATGATATCTCAATTATGAATTTCAGTGATATCAAAGATAAGTGATACGTGTATATTTCTTAGTTTCACTAAGGAAATTTAAGATGCTATTAGATAGACATATTACAAAGTTCATAATATTGCTCGAATCTATGAAATTAAAACAAATATTTTAAAACCTAAATAAAGGAACAGATTTGCAATGAATACTTGAGTCTTTTGTAAGGTCTACGTTAGGAAATGGACCACTACCAATATGTTCAAATGTGTTGATGCTAGGATGTTACAATTTGAAATAATTCATATAAAAGGATAGTATTCATGATTTTTCTAGTTGTCTCAATGTTGAGTTTTATGTCATGAGGTTAAAGATACTAGAAAAAAGGATATACCCCCATTAAATGAAAAAAATATTAATTTGAAATGAAGAAGGAAGAAGAAGCATATTGTTTAAGCATCAAATAGAAGATAGTTATACTTTTATTACCAGATTTGCCACAGTGACATAATATGATTTTTTACAACATGCAAAAGGTGCTAATAAATCACTAGAGTCGTCCAATTCCTTCAATAAAGACTCTCTCTTCTGCATGTATTACAAGAAGCATCGTTACACAAGATAGTGGTGTTAACTGGTAGACCCTTAATAAATAAAAAAAAGTGTAAGTGATAAAAGACAAGCACATATATCCACTCCTCTTATTAATGAAGGAGATTTACAAAGCTTGGTCTCTAAATTAAACAAAGAGTAAATAGAGAAATTAAAGGATTTGCTGGGATCTCTTATGATGCCATCCTTAGAAAGTATATGCTCATTAGCATTTTTAAGTATCTCTTCTTCCTCATGTATTGCATTCTCACTGGCATTTTCAGATATCTCTTCTTCCTCTTGTATTGCTAATGTTTGTAGAAAAATTCCTTAACAATGTGGGTAATTCATTTTAGAGCCATAAATCATATAACATATTATTTTAAAGGTTTCACTTCCTATAATCCTTGATCTAATCATAGGAAGATATTCATAGTTGATGGATCCTTTATCACAATAATATTTTAAGGGACATTTACAAAAATAGTTCATTGACATTAAAATATGTTCTTCATGATTCTAAAATATTTACAAATCATATTTAACTTTAAAAAAACCACCGTTGATTCTAATTGTGAAGTAACATTCTTATTCCCTTCACATTGTGTGTCTTAGGAGCAAAGGTATGAAGAGGAATATTTGACATGCTAGTGAGAGTAATAGGATTTACTACTTAGGACAAATGTAGAAGGACAGTGAGAATTCTTTACCTACCATTCCTTTTTGAGTTTGTTGTGTCAAATAAAGAAAATTTTGGCTTTATAGTATTTGTTTAGATCACTAATCTTTTACTATATTTAAGTTAATGCTTCCTTCATTATTTAAAAAGTTAGTTATTGAGACCTTTTTTCATTGTAATGATCGTGAACTTGCAAAGCATAAGCATGCTTCTTTATATATGAGCAATACAATAACCCTTTGTTTTTCCCCTTATTCATAGTAATATTTAGGCCACTTTATATTTCCAAATATTTTTCTTGTAAAGTGGTTTGTTTTGTTTATCTATAATTGTACTTGAGTAATGTGGATTTATATTTTAAAAAACTAAATCTAATGTCAACACTACTTTTCTTGTTTTTATATTATGATTAAAACTCAATATGATGTGATATTAATTTCATTATGATAATGTCAAAGACTATTTTAATCAAATTCTCTCTTTATTTTTTTCAAAAGGAAGGGTCCTTTTGCGCTAGCATACCTCAATAAAATAGATTAGATAAACGAATATAATGGTCATGTTTTATATATCATATAAACAATCATGTTCCACAAAAATGTCTCTAAACAATATTAGGGAGAGGCGGACTTAACTGTTGCTTATCTCATCAATAGGCTTCTAATAAGTCTAATCGACATTCTCAAAAAAGATTTCCCAAATTTCAATATCTCAAATAATTGTGTTCCTAGATTCTTTGAAAACGTTGCTTTGGTTAATGTTTATTCTCAAAATAGGAGAAAACTTGATCTACATGCTCTTTAGTGCATTTTTATTTTGTATTCTTCTATATAAAAGGGATATAAATATTTCCGTCCACCTACCAACAAATTTGTTTTCATTTGATGATACGTTTTTTGAAATTTTGTCTTTTCTTTGGCATTCCTATCTTCAAGGGTAGACCTCAAGCGAAGATAAAGTAAGAGACTTATTTCATCATATTTTCCTAATAAGCCTATTTCATTTTATTCTTGCTACATTATTCAGTCTTCTTTAACAAAACTATTCAGTCTCTTTTCATTTAACCGATTCAATATATTCCTTTCAAATTTCGAGTCCATACCAATTGTTGAGTCACCTAAGTCATATGGAATGATGAAGTATAAAAGTGAACAAGTTTAAACACTATATGTTTAATGTAAAAGGCAAACAAAAATCCCTTAACATATACACATTACAATCTCATCTCGAATAATTGTTCAAGCACCTTAAACAACTTCCAAATGAACTAAAAATACCATAACACAAATGGACCTTTCTCAACCAATCTATAAACCTAAATAATTAAATGATAACAACCTACCAATTTCCCTTAGGAAAGGAAACATAACCTACATAAAACATCCACTACACCTATTCTACCGAAACCTATCCTAAAGTCATCAAGTCTTTCATGGCAACCTTCACATATTTCTAATCTATCAAAGGTATTACGAAACAAGAAATGGGAGGATGATATGGAACCCGAGATGGAAGGTCTAGAAAAAAAGAAAAACAAAACATGAGAGTTGGTAAAATTGTTAAAAGAGAAGTTAGTTGAATATTGATGGGTTTTCACTATGAAGAACAAGTTTGAAAGTTCTATAGAAAGATATAAGGCAAGAATAATTACCAAAGGGTATAATCAAGTCTATGACATCAATTATCTTAAAATATTTGCACTAGTTGCTAAGAAGAAGTGTTATTATCATTTGTTACCAATTTTAGGTGGAACTTACAATAATTTAATGTAAAAGTCACTTTTCATCATGGTGATATAGAAGAGAAAATTTACATGAACGTCCCTCGTAGTTTTGAAAACACTTTATGGACTTAAGCAATCATTGAGAACTTGGTTTAGAATAGTCTCCAAAGTTAGGACTAGCCTAGGATATAAACAATGCAAAAGAGATTTGCGAGACAATCAAACTTAAAAAAGTGATAACATTGTTGGTACGTATGGATGATATCATAGTAACAAGTAATGGCATATACCAGAAGTATAACTTAAAGTGTTTTTTTATTAGAGGATTTGACATAAAGGAACTTAGGAAGTTAAAATACTTTCTAGACGTTGAATTCAAAACAAGGAATGCAGAAAAAGGAATGCAGAACTGTATACTTGACTTGTTAAAGTAAACGTAGAAGTTGGAATGTAAGACAACTAATACAACTATTGAGTTCAACCATAGACTATACGATGTTTGAAATGATTCCATGGTAGATAGAGGTTCTTATTAAAGATGTAGCATCCCACTCTCATTCGGCATATTCCCGAACATACCGATGGTATTCGAGAACATACTCTACGAGGGTGGCATGCTAGAATAGTCAAACAATCATGACCATTAAAAACTTTTCGCGTATCACACGCATATTTCGGAAAAACAAAAAAATCAATTTTGGCCCATTTTATTCAAAAATATTTTTTTCAATCACAAGTGTTACAACCATTATACATATCATCAGAATTTCAGTAGTAACTTGAGCCCATTACAGATACAAAACACTTTTAGTTATAATGCCATTACATTACAAAATAATTCACATCACATTGTACAATATTTATGAATATATATTTTGATACAAAATATGAAATACATATGTAGACGCGAAATGATCTCAACCTCTATATCTTACTCAAATGCAGTGCCTAGACTCCAATCTGTTTAACTCTCTAAGCCTGAAAAATAATGTTACAATTTTGTGGTAAGTTTTGCAAACTCAGTGACTGGACCATCCTCGATGGCTCACTCATATCACATAATACATATAATTCATGTAATCACGTAATTCACATCATTTCACTAATATTCATGTAGCATCACATGTCACTTTGATCATTTATTTCACATTTCACATTCAGAGCAGTCAAACAGTTCATTTTGATCATTTAAAACATACATATCAATTTTATATGCAATACTCATGAGACTCACTTCCAATTGTTATTATTGTGACCGAGTGCCTTTTTACTGGCCCATATCACTTGTAGATACCAAGCCTGTTTCAGATATTGTCCTATATCCCTTATGGCTACCGGACACATTAACAGCTGAGCCAGAAGCTCTTATCACATTCTGAGCTTTAAGATCTTTTTCGATGGCTACTCCGGTCACAACAACCCTTATGTTATCATAAATTCAAGTAATGAAATGTATCACATTCATATACATTCAATCAGTCACTTGATTTCATTTTCACATTCACATACATATTTCTCATCGGACCTTGGTCCGGCATTCAACAATAATGTTGAGTATCACTTATTTAGTCAAATTCACATACAAGGAGCACTTTCAATATCTTATTCATGCATCAAACACCTCAGACATTCAATGTCCAGAATCAACACAATCACATTCACAAAATAATTCAATGCAAAGTTTAAAACAAACAATTAATTAAGTGAGACCATTTAGGTCACTCACAGTACGCTCCAAATTAGCATTTGCTTCCAAGATCCGGAAACATCTAGATGCTGACGTTCTATCCTATGAATCAACATCATGCAATGCACACATTGCACAAACATTACTAATTGCACAATCTTATGAATACTCAATCACATACATATGTTTATATGTTGTGTATAATGCGTGCTCAATGACAATCCTGGGTATATTACCTAAATTCACATCTTATGATCATTCACACTTTATAACTCATATATGTCTAAATTAAACTTAGGTTTACACTTCAATTATACAAGATTATTCTAAGTTCATCAGTCAATCATGCACTAAGGTTTATAGCTCAAATACACTTGATTATTATAATATCATCAATCAATCATTTACCAATGTTATTCTAACATTTTATGATCACACAATATCCAAACTCTCATTCATTCTTACTTGATACAAATTACTCATCTCCTTACAATCATATTAGCATTTCTAAGAACGCTTTTATTCTTATAACACTCATAAATTTCTAGATTTTATACACATGATATCAACAATCCTTTCACTATGTTATATCCTCAATTATAACCTATACGTATCCAACACTTTATCAACTTATTCAACCTCAAAGCAGGTTCATTTCAAGTCCCATTCAAGTATAAATGCATCATAGGAAAGTACCTTACTATTTTTGGTTTCAAACATCACATAAAAGAAGAATAACTCACGTTGATGGCCTTTCCAGTTTTTTCTCAAGACAAATTTTCGGGTCAATTTTTCATGGCCATTTTGACATAGAAAATGAGGTATTTAGGCAATACATTCTTCTAAACAAATGTTCCTATATGTCTTAAGTTTATAACGACACCAAGTGCACACAATTTGGTTCAGTATTCTGCAAGTTATACTCAAAATACTTCAGACTGTACCCACACCGTGGCAGTACACAATGCTTAACTTCAAGCCAAATTTTGAAACTCTTAGAGATAGAATTAAAATTCGATTCCTGTATAAAAAATATAGCCATATATCTCTAGTTTATTCTAAACTTAAAATCATCCAATTTGGGTATCTACAGATCAAGATATGGTTAAAATACAAATGTATATTAAGTAAAAAGACTTCATCTAACATATTCCAGCACACATTTAACTTTATTTTCATCCTAGTTCATCTCTTTTGCTTAGTCTATCATTTCTAGCTTATGTCCTCATTATTTTCTCTTCATTCCTACTCCCATTTCAGCTCAATATCATTCACAAACAAATCATGATCTATATTTGATTATTAACCCAAAAACAGAACATATACATGTACCCATTCATCGTCAATTTTCTACACATATGTTTTAATCCATTATCACCTTCATTCCATTTCTAAACTATCACCTTAATTCATCTCATTTCAAGATACCATAGTACTCTTTTTCATTAGCTTCAAACTCATTTTAACTCATCTCTATATCATTAAATCATACATTATTGTTCATAAATCATAGAAAAACAAGATATAAACACATTCATTTCTTTATGATCATTTTATCACCAACTATCATCATATATGCTTTTATTTAGACAACCCATGAAGAACAAACTTACATGTTTAGCTCCAAAGCTTCTTCAAATCATCAAATAACCCTAGGCTCCAAGCATCATACGATCATCATTATTGAAGGAGGAATAGGCTATGTTTTTCTTGTAACAAGAATAGATAGTAAGGATCTTGACATGGTAATGAAGGATTTTGAAAAAAAATCAACATGAAGGGATTGGGTTGTGAGAATGAAAATGTCATAGGTTGAGAGAAGAGAAGAAAAAGAAGATGGGAGCATTTGGCCAAAACAAAATGAAAGAAGAGATGGTCTTTTAGCATAACATCGTGAGTTAAGATATGTGGTGTGCCACATGTCACTTTCTTAGGGTCTCTCTTAGTCTTTTATTTAACTAGTCAATTTGTCTCCAATTTTTAACCCAATTTTTTTCTCAATTTTCAAGGACACTTGTTATTAAATCCTAATGTCATTCATTAAAATTTCTACGATCATCTGACACTTATTTCTATTATTATTCATCAATTGTCTCGCAACTTGGCATTTTTCTAGTTCAAAAACATCCTTAATTATCATAAATTTTTCAAATTTCACCAAAAATTTTAAATCACTAATTGTACACACCAACGCAATTTTTAAGACACATAATTTACAATTCACATTATAATCACATTAAAACAATCATTTATACCCGAAAAATATCAAATGAGTGCATGAACAAATCATTGTAATGTGTGCAATAATCAAATTCACATATATGTATACTATATTATGCATGAACATAAAGTGCATTTTTTAATTTTCTCATTGATATCTCTCATGAACAGTATTATAAGATTCTAACCCTTAGCACGGGAAAACAGGATGTTACAAAAAACTTGTTAGAAATTTAATTTGTTTAGTACATATAAGACTAGATATTGCATTTCTTGCGAGTGTTGTAACTATGTCAACCAATTTATGCATAATCCTAAAGAAATGCATCTCAAGCTAGTACATCGAATTTGACAATACTAAGTTGCACTAGAAAAGAAATATCATTCAGGAAAGGAGAACGTATGACTTCAGAGACCTACAATAACACTAATTATGCTTGTTCATTAGTTGACAAATGGTCAACCTCAAGCTATTATATTATCTTAAATGGTAACCTTGTAAAATGGATGAGTAACAAGTCGATGACACTTGAATATGCTAGTTACTATAGTTAAAAATAGCCATTGATGATCTGACGATAAAATAGGAAGGCCCAATAAGACTGTATAGTATATCGTGACAACAAATAGTAATTACTATTGCACACACCCGGTGCAATATGATCAAACAAAACACATTAAGCTTGGAAGCCATAAAGAAACTAGCTATTAGCCCAATATGCACTCTGTTTGTTTCAACAAAAGATCAATTAATAGATGTACTCATAAAGGGGCTGCCTTCTAAACATTGTTAATAAGTTTGGAATGGAATGTATATGTTTTCCATCTTGAGAGGAAGTGCCAAATTATGTGTTTTGACTAGGGCAATCTTGTCTTCTAAAAGATTTAATCTAATCCTTTTCCTTTAGGGATTTTGATGAGATGTATGTACTGTTTAGAAAGTTACATAAATAAGAGTTCATTCTTGTAATATAAACACAAATTACATAATATAAATTATGTTCCAACAACTGAAAGTCTACTGCAACCGCAGGTCTCGTTACGGGGCATTTGTCTTTACCGTCAATGCTGTTGCAATGCTCTGTCTTCATGCACATAAAGGATTCATTGAATTTCCTTTTCAATGTCTCATGTCAGTACTAGATTTGGTCGGAGATCCTTTCATGTGATCGTTTAAATTTGACTGTCACGAAATAAAAAGATTAACATAGTTTACTAGTTTATGCTGATATTTTATGTTACTTGTTGGTAGTAAGTACCAAGTTGTGAAAATTATTTTTAAGGTTATGTCAAACTTATCATGTTTAACTATTAATTAGGTAATAATAAAGATTCATATTGAAATATTTGATGCGCATTTTAAAGTCTTGTCTTACAACTCCCAAAACTCTTAAAAAGAATTCATTTCCAAGGATGACAATGAGCTAGTCGGTCTATAGGTTAGCTCCGTAAAATTATAAAATAACGTCTTCTGTTGATTGAGTTTTCGGCTGCCCAGGTTCAAATCTATCTAAAACTTAATTCTTCTAAATAAAACAACGACGTTTATTTAAAATAGATAGACTTTTGGTCAATTTAAGTCTGGATTTGTCTCATGAGTCGACCCATTAAAATACTTGAATCTAAATTCATAGGTTATTTTGTTTAAAAGAATTGGGTATTAGGTAGATCGAATCCTTGCCCGGCCCAAATTGCCGTCGCTATTCATATGGTCCTTTCTTCTGTTCTCCGTGATGATTATGGAAAACAAGGTTCTTCTGCGCCGCAACAGCCTGGAGCCGCGTTGAGGTCTCCTTTCATTGTCAACAGACATTGATATATCATTGAATGAAGATGCTATTCATTAGACTAGATTGTTCTTGTAAAACGGTAAAGCTATGATACGTAAGTTGATGAATTTAGTTCTCACAGTATTGCAACTGCTTCGCATTATCTTCCAAGTGAACCCACCATTTTCGGAAATGAAATTACTAAACTTTCTTAGGCCATCTTCTCAATTACACTTTGTTATATTGTTACCTAACTTTCATGGCATGGGCGAGCCAGCTTCACAGGGGGGCCACCATCAAGTAATATGGGATGACCTAAAAGATCAAGGAAGGCTCACAACTCACAAGTCATTATAGGCGACCTTGTACATTACTCGTTTGGGTCCCAATATTAGCTGTAGATCACAAATGTTCCATTAAAGTCACAAGTCTCTTCCACCCACTAGGCATCCTGTTTGCCTCTGTGTTCATCATAATTCTATGACCATCTCGCTTTTGGAATTATGAAAATGGGAGACCAGACAAGAACCTTTACCATGAAGAATAGGACGAAGGCAAGAGAACAAGGAACAATCCCTTTTAACGCTATTTGTCACGATGAGCTAAGTTATGGGGCTTGCCATTTGAGGAAAACCTTTGTTTCTATGGTTAAATGATAAGGAAATGTAAGATTACACTTTATATATGGTTAAACTTTTGAAAAATGTTAAATCGGAACATATTCGTCAACCTTTTGATACACGTACGCTTATAATGCGTATTGTCCTAATTCTGGTTTCGCATAGAAATTTCCATGTGAAAAGTTACTCGGATGATGCTGACCCATTTGGTTCATCAATCTGCAACATTAGTTGGTACTGTCTTGAAGGGAAAGCAAGTGCACTATTACTGTCAATCTATCTACAAAGTCCAGACATACACCACTCGACTCAATCCCTCAAGAGTCAGGTCAAGGTCCTTTAGCTTTAGTCCATTTTGAACTTTCTTAGCTGTAAACGAACCAACCTACCACTGATGCCTAACCTTTATTACAACCGAATCATGATTGAAGTCCTTTTCTGTTTGTACGGGTGTGGGTGTGTGTTACGAACCTAGATATTAACCAAGTCAGAACTTGGAAACTGGGGAGTCGAGGAGGATACAAATATCTAATCTCCATACCAGAACAAGCGGTAAGTTAAAGAGTTAAGAATGGCATTCCTAACTGACAACGCAGTCTTAGTAATTGTAAGCTTAAGACTCTAACATAAGACTTGTGCATCATCCAAGGGTCAAATAAAACCCTTCAAATTTAACATCCTTTTTGGGTCAAACCCATACTAGGTTTCCATTAGAACCATTACTGTGAAACAGCTGAGTTGATCAAGAGATACAACAAGAAGATAAGATATTAAAGAATATATCTTTGATCACATATGGGCATATCGATACCACAACATTGCCATTATCTGCTTTATACAACTCAACAGAAACATCCGATCACTTATACTGAGATGAAAAAAATCGGAAGTCCCCACCTTTTCCCACTGCTCTGGTCGAGCCCAAATCTCCCTCCCGCCACTAGAAGAGATCAAGATTGAAGAACATAAAAATCTGATTTCAACACCCCAAAAGAACTTTTCTTTTCTAAGAGTTACTAATCCATAGCATTAGGACCAGCACAGGCCTTTAATTCAGGACTCCAGATCCACTGCACTAAGAACCTCTTCCCACTTTTCCCATACAAATTGAAGGTCCTGCCTTCTTTATCCTTCATCACCTGTCCTATGTACCCACCACCTCCACCTGTTCCGTACAATCCTTCACACAAATCTCCTATCTCAGTCGGCGCAGTTGGGTCTTCCCCTGCATACCAAGCGTTAACCAATGGATTTGAGGACAATTCTGCCAGCTCATGGCCTATCACACTTACCATCCCGTCCACACCCACGTCTCCGTTCGGCGGCTTCAATGCCCCCGGCCCACCCCCGCCCATGTATCCCGGGATGGCAAATGGATAAGCGCAAACTTCCGGGCACTGTTTGGCGGAGTTCCCGACCCATGCGTAGGGCAATGTGTAGCCCACCATTGATGGGAATGTGAAGTAATGGAAGCCACAAACAGCTCGACAAAAGTCCTGCATGGTCACGTCTTGAGCAGTTAGAATGAGGTAGATCCCGTTCTTGTGATCTACTGGGAAAGGTGCGGACTTTACTGCGGAGGCAATCACTTGCTGGACCGAAAGGCGTGTGAGTTGGTTGCCGTGAGAGTAGTTATTGTCGGTGTATTCACCGGCGATGATCATAGAGCGAGAGACGTTGGCGCCGGTTTGGTCGGTGTAGAGAGAGACAGTGCTCCACCAGTCGGAGACGGAAGGCTTAGCGGCGGCTGCGGTGGGGGAAATGGAGTTGAGGAAGTCTTTGATGAGGAGTTTCTGAGACAGTGGCCAACGGCCGTACCAGATGAGGTAGATGTTAATTGGCGTTGAGGAGAGTACTGGGCCCATGTGGTAGCGGAGATGGACTAAATCTGAGGAGCCCTCGAATTTCTTGGAGGTGGAGAGGGTTCTTGGTGGAAGCTTTGGGTTGGTGTACTCTGTGTTGGTGTTTAAAGTTTGCATCTTCGGATGATTAGCAGCCTGGACGTAGCTAAAGCTGAAGAAGATGAGCCAAAAACAAGGGAAAGACATGTTGAATGCTGGGGAGATAGTGGTGGGGGTGGGATATTGTGATGGACCTTATGGTTATGGAAGTATATAAAGAGAGAAAAGAGAGGAGTGAAAATGGGAGGGAAAATGATAATGGCTGGAAACAGCTGCATCGTGTGGGCACGCAATGTTTTGAGTGTCACTTTCTCTTTCAATTTCAAAACGCAAACACACAGTTGTATGTTTGTTTGCTGCCATTGGAAATGGAAATTCAACTACTCCCTTTTTTCCAATTTCCATTTTCTAGTAGGGTTTCAAATTGGATCTCGGATCTGAAGTTAGTATATGAGATGTGGATAAAGCCTGTAGGACTTTAGGCCTTTTCTCTTTCAACTTTTCTGAATATTGTCCAATCTCAGCCCCATTCACAATTCATAATTGAAAGAAAAAGGTACAAACAATAAGGTTTAAGTTCGAAAAATCAAATTGAACCGTAACATTTATGGTGAAAGACAAGTTGAACTTCAATATTTTGGAATGCTCTGGTTAAAACTTAACGTTTATAAAGCGTACAAAATAGACCAACAAGCAAGCTGATGTAACTTTTTTAACTAAAAATAAAAGTGGGTTCTACCAGTCGTAAATACATTATTTCTGTATCTCACTTTATTCAGTCATAACATTTATGGTGAAAGACAAGTTGAACTTCAATATTTTGGAATGCTCTAGTTAAAACTTAACGTTAAAGCGTACAAAATAGACCATATGAGGGTAAAAAATTTAACGGGATATACTCTCTGTCAATTCAATATTAATTTCTAATTGATGTGACATTTTTTAATTTTTTACACAATTATAAGTCCAACAAGCAAGCTGATGTAACTTTTTTAACTAAAAATAAAAGTGGGTTCTACTAGTCGAAAATACATTATTTCTGTATCTCGCTTTAGTCAATCACAACACTCTCCTGCAAAATCCTTACGGCCTATTTGATTTAACGACTGAAATAGATTTAACGACTGAAATAGATAAAGAATAGAATAAAAAATTTATGTAACATTTTTAACTAAAAATAAAAGTTTACTACTCGAAAATACATTATTTCTGTATCTCACTTTATTCAATCACAGCAGCAAAATCCTTACGGCCTATTTGATTTAACAACTGAAATAAATAAAGAATAGAATAATTATTCTGTTAAGATAAAATGCCCTCGGATCGGATCCCGGTTGAATTTAATAGCCCGACAAATAATAACGAAAATAAAGAGAGACAAAATAAATGGGACAGAACACAAAGATTTACGTGGTTCGGTCAATGTGACCTACGTCCACGGCCGGAGGGTGAGCACTTTTACTAATATGTGGAGAATAGTACAAAGGCTGAAATAAAAGGATCAAAAGTATACAGAAGATTGGAGGATTTCAGAAAGGAATCAATGTTATTTTTCTCTATCAGCATGTAACCTATTTATAGCAGAAGACGTTGGAGATCTTAGCCATGGTAGGTGCATACATTTCTGACTTATACAAGCAGCCTTTGATGAACCAGCCATTTTTGTTGAAGAATGACCCAGCCGCCAGTCATTATTTTTCATGCAACCAATCAAGTTGCCATTTTGGAATGACGCCAACCATTGAATCCATGCAGCCAACCAAAGAAGAAAAAAACAGCCTGCTTTATCGTGAGGAGGGGCCAAGCATGCAACAAATCTCTACCTTGACTTGGTCCCAAATAATTAGTGATCTGCTCCACCTTCTCTGACAATACCCCAAAGGGCTATATCACCAACTATAGATGCCAATCAAGTCCAAGCATTGCTTGAACTTGTAAACTGGAAGAACCTTTGTAAACATGTCAGCAGGATTGTCCTTAGTGTTAATCTTTTGAATAAGGACTTTCTTCTCTGCAATAGTATCCCGAATGAAATGATACTTCACATCAATATGTTTCGTCCTCTCATGATACATCTGATCTTTCGTCAAATGAATAGCACTTTGGTTGTCACAATAAATAGTAGTAACCCCATGATGAAAGGATAACTCGCCAAACAAACCTCTCAACCATAATGCTTCTTTGATAGCCTCAGTAACTGCCATATATTCTGCTTTAGTAAGTAGATAAAGCCACTACATATTGTAGAGTAGCTTTCTAGCTAACGGCACAACCTCCAATGCAAAATACATAACCTGTCAGAGACCTGTGTCTGTCGAGATCACCGACATAATCTGAATCTACAAAACCAACCAAAGTGTTGCTAGTTCTACCAAACTCCAAACTAAAATTTGAAGTGCCCTTCAAGTATCTGAGAATCCATTTCACCGCCTGCCAATGTTC
>JAOSBP010000206.1:34833480-34852277 GCA_027563825.1 Erythroxylum mucronatum
CCTAAGCAGTTCAGATGATTTTTCACTCCAACTTCAAACAAGTTGATGCAAACACATTTAAACAAGTTGACCCAACTTCTTGACTACCACAAAAGGGAACAAGAAGGCTGTTACAACCCTTCATCAAACAGAAAGACTCACACACATACAAGGAAAAGACGAGAGGTAAATAAATTCGTCTCTTTCAATCTTGGTCAAATTGATTGGAAGAGATGAGAAGGTCAAATAAGTATCACAAAAGTTATTTGGCTGATAAGGTAAGCCAAACAACCACATTGATAGCAAAAAAAAAAAAAAAGCAACAAAGTTTGGCTTACAAGAAACATACCTAATTCATGCAACTGGTAGAGAAATGTTGGAGAAAAGACCAGACCGTGAAGAGAGAGAAAGACGAGAACGAGGGAGATGAGAGCATGAAGGGTGAAAATGAGAGCGAGAGAGACAATGATATTTCGGTTCTCAACATGGTAATATTTATTCCGACATGCCCAGAATAGGTAAAGACAAGGGTGTGTCTTCTTTAGCTATTCCCCAAAGGTCAAAGAATAATTAAACCCGGGAATAACTATTCTAACTCTCCTTTTCTAATCAAACACAAGAACAGGTAATATACACTAAGAATAGAATACCTACTCTATTGATCCAAACATGCCCTAAGTATAGAATAGTATAGAATACTTACTCCGATGAACCAAAGATGCCTCTTGGTGTTTTAGGTTTTGGAATGGGAAACGTGGAAGCATCCGACATCAGTAGAAAGGAAGGAAAACCGCACTTGCTGGATTGTTGGACAATAATCACAACACAAATTTTTTGGTTGAATTAAAACTTGAAACGTCTCTACTCTTGTCTCCGTTCGTTTTCCCTCTCAGTTCTGCACTCTCTTCTTTCTTTGTTTCTCTCGAGTTGTAGATCATAAACTCAATTAAATTAAATTGGTATTACTTGTACAAGAGAGTCTGAGTAGCAGTTGTTCGGTAATGCGAGGAACAAAAAGGGTGGTGACAGTGGAGGACGAGTTGTCACCAACTGCTTACTTGTATTATTACCATGGGATTTGTACAATTGGAGGAATGCTCAGTGCTGGTGCCACTCACCTCGCCATCACTCCTCTTGACGTCTTGAAAGTTAATATGCAGGTTTTTTTCTCCTTATTATCATATCTCATTTCGCCTATACAATTGTTTATGTGCTACCTATGCATGCCTTTTTCATTCAATCTATCACGTCAGAGAGAAGGGTTTTGCTTACTGAAGTATGTCAGCAGGTGGCAGCAAGGTTCAGAGCAGAACTCGTGTCTGCCTGCATCCTTTTTCTTTGTATTAGAATGTAATTTGGACAAATCATGTAAAAACTTGATCTTTACTGAATTTCTTGGTGGCCTGCCTGATTTCCTATCATTTGCCCAAACTATAATTTTGATCTTGATCGCTTAATTTTTATAAACTCTACAATTTCTTCGGGGGTCCCACTTCCTCTGCTCCAAAAATTTCCATTTTTGACTCCGATTCCTTTCTGTATTTGGCATTATTTTCGATCCTTCACTGCAGAATCAGCTCATCGTCCAAGGCTGATGCTATTTCAGGCAGGCCACAGTCCGCTTACATTTGGCTTCGGAAAGAGTAGGACCCGAAGAAGTCCTTTTAACGTCTTTATACTGTAAAAGCAATACTCATTGTGCGATCATACTTGGGTTGTTTTAATTTAGCTTAATTAAACGGGCCTTCTTACTTCTTGAATGAGGTGTCCAAGCACTATATATTTCCTGATTCTTTTGCCTTTCTTTTAATGTCTTTCATTTCTCTGCTACTAAGCAGTAAGCACACGTTCCAAGGAATTCAGGTTCATTTTATTTCTCTATTCTAGGTTAATCCAGTCAAGTATAGCGGTATTTTGTCAGGGTTCTCGACCCTGTGGAAAGAACAAGGCCCTTCGTCCCTGTGGAGGGGATGGTCGGGAAAGTTCTTTGGATATGGTGTTCAGGGTGGCTGCAAATTTGGTCTTTATGAATACTTTAAAAGACTTTACGCAGATGTCTTTGTGGATAAAGAGAAAACTTTCATATTCTTTCTTAGCAGTGCCTCTGCTCAAGTATTTGCCGATGTGGCTCTCTGTCCATTTGAAGCTGTAAAAGTCCGTGTCCAGGCACAGCCACATTTTGCTAAGGGTTTAATCGATGGTTTTCCCAAACTCAACAGAGCAGAAGGACTTGCAGGGTTAATATGATTCATCAGAATTTGAGCATCTTTCCTTTTTTCACTTCTTCAATCATGTTCACAATTGTATCATTCACTGCAGCTTTTATCGGGGACTTTTTCCTCTCTGGGGCCGCAACCTTCCTTGTAATACTACTTTATCTGCTCACAGCTGGTTTCAATTGCTCCTCTACCCTGCAAATTCAATATCTTTCTTTGATGGATTTGTTTAAATTTTATGTCATCATGCCTTTGCATTGCCTTTTGGACTAACATGAAAGATGGAGCTCAAGTCTGTTAACTAAGTGGCCATATTTGACTACATTACCGGGATACTTGCTTAAGCAGTTCCCTTGTAGCCTCTTGTGATTGTGCAGTTGTTTCTGTTTGCTTTATTGTAAAACAGCTTCTTCCATCTGACTGAATTTCATTTGGGTAATGATGTCATTGGCAGTTTCTATGACAATGTTTTCGACCTTTGAGCATTCAGTGGACCTGATATACCGCAACATCCTTCAGAGGAGAAAGGAAGATTGCTCCAAGGCTCAACAGCTTGGGGTGACATGTTTGGCAGGGTATGCAGCAGGAATTATTGGCACTGTGATTTCTAATCCTGCTGACAACATTGTTTCTTCTCTTTACAACAAAAAGGCTGAAAATGTGCTTCAGGTATCGCATAATTGTCCTGATCCATGTGGAGAGATTCAAGTTAAATGTACTCATACACCATGTAACATCTCTCAGGCAGTAAAGAACATTGGGCTTGCTAATCTTTTCACTCGAAGTCTTCCTATTCGAATCACAATAGTGGGCCCTGTCGTGACTTTGCAATGGTTCTTCTATGACACAATTAAAGTCCTTAGTGGATTGTAAGTCTCTTTTCTTTGTTGCACTCTTGCATAAGCATTGCATAAGGTCAAGAGATTTGACTTTTATCTTGCATCTTCGTAAACTATGAGATGTCTGGTAACAACTAGAAAAGACAGACTGTGAAGTCAGACAGTTATTAGGGTTCATTCCACTTTCAATCATTTTGTACGTAGCCCCAACCAATCCCCCTCTGTGCTAACTGCCCAACCATACATCCTAATTCTTCCAGTAATTTTTTGATCACTGATGATCTTTGTCTTTTCTAGCAGAAATATGTATCTAGGCTAATCTGGGCCGGTTAAGTTCTTTCAATGATCTATAACATAGGGGTTTACGCTTTGCCTTAAACAACAGTAACTTCGATACAAAAGAAGTGAATTGCAGAAATGACAGTTATTTAAGCATAATTAAGGAACAGGAGATGGATAGAATTTGGATATTGGTGGATAAAAGCTATTTAATATGTCTTAACTTCCAAGCTAACTGACGTAGGAGGTTTGACTTTTACTTTAGTGTACAAATTTTGTTTTCTGCTTCATGAAGATGGCATTGTTAGTGTTTATCCTTTTTGTTTCATTTGAAGTATTTCGTTTCTGAAAACTTTTAGGCCCACCAGTGGAGGACTTGGCAGGCATCAAGAAGATGCTACTCCATCAGCATGAACTCAGAGTAAACACTAACCTGCAGTTCTGTCACTTCAATTTCTCCGTTCATCAGATACTGACGATACCATGGTTGCAAAGATACATGTATTTTCTTCATCTACCTTCTGAAATGAAATTCCTTCAATTTTGTCTACCCTTTTATCATTTTTTTAGCTCAGCGCCTCATTCCATATAGCCCCTGCAAGAAGTTTGAGCATCACGGGCAAGGCTTCTTGTCATCTGTAGTTGAAGTTGATTAGACCATCATTCTGTTTAGTTAGGTGTACCAGGATACTGCTGAGGTCATGTTTAGTAGGCCAATTTGTATGAGATCATGTTTGTGAGTCTCTCATATTAAGAACCTGAAGCTGTAGATGCACAAACGAGAAAAGTTTATACATGCTTATGCACTTTATAGTTTATAGTGTCCAATGCGGTTTCAGATTATGGATGAATCTGGAAGCAAATGTGGTGAAAGTAATTGCCCTGGTTCTTAGTGACAGGATTTTGAAGGAGCTGGTTCCTATTACTAGATTGACTTGTATTCCTATTTAATTGCAGTCTGTCCTCTCAATCCTTCAATCCCTTTTCTTTTCCCCTAAATTTTTTTTGGGATTGCATAGTTTTATTTTTATTTTTTGATGTAGTTTTTATAATAAATAAAATTTATAAGAAGAATTAAAATTTAAAAGCAATTAAATAATTAGCTGTATTTGAAATTTTGTATATAATGAATAATAATTAATTTATTATATTACATTAAAAATAAATAATTTGAATAAGTAAGAACTTTATAAAGTAATGTTAACTTAACGATATGTTTATTAAATAATTTTAATTTTAGATTAAATAATCAAATTATATTAGTCATAATAATTATTAGCTATTGATGTCAAGTAATATTTATTTAGTTAATAAAATGAAAAGCAGAAAAATAAGATCATTTTTTAAGAGTGTTTATAATTTATAAAAAATAAGAGGTAAAAAAAAAAAAAAAAGGATTTCCCGAGCAAATGTACTGAATATGATTGGTATACTTGAGGTTGGGTACAATACAAAGAGGAGAGACTTAAAACAAACATCAACAGCAACCACTTTAGTACGTAACCATACTCTTAATCAGTAAGGAAGAGTACTTCGAAAACAGAGAGGAAAAAAGGGCGTGGCTGGCGATGACCAAGTCTCTAATGAGGAAAAGTAAAAGAGTGCAGCTGGTGGTGTTGATGATGCATGCATGGAATGAGTTTTTAACACCTTCTAATTAAGTTAAGTCGCCTTTCCAAGTGGGTTGGTACATGGTAGACGTAGACTAGACCAGCCCGTCAGCGTTTTTTTCGTAAGGTTGACCTATTCAACTAAAAACCTTCACGTTTGGATGATTTTTCCTTTCAAAATTGTCAGCTTCTTGCTTATACAGTCACCAATAACCAATCATCTCTCTCACTCTCTCCACGCGGTCCTATCTTAGGTTACAAGATACGGATACGACGAAGTTAGGAATTTATTTCAGAGGGAACAATGTATATATATATTGTTTCAGGGGAGCAACGACATTTTTTTAAATGAGGAAGGCAACCTCTGTATGCATTAAGCATATATATATTCTTTATCAATGCTGTAGCTTCGCTATTGGATATGCCAATATGGTATTGTTGGTAAATGCTACGCTTCACATAACAGAACTATTCCCATATTAGCAATCTGACAGCCAAGTCCATTAATTTAATCCATTTACATAATATTTGGACCAAGACATTCATGTGTGTCTGGTCAGATTCACACTAACTGTTAGTTATTATTTATTATTACAGAGACGTCAACAGATAATGTAAGAGGGAGACTAAGCTCCGACATTAACTCTCAGCCCCAACCAACACGTGGGGTCCGTCAAAAATTGAATCTTTGTTTATCAGTCCTTAATTTCCTCTCACGCATTTCCCGGAAACCCACTCCTCCAGTAAAACCTATTATTATAGACAATACACAGAAGCCAAAACAATGGCTTTATCAACGAAAACGTTAAAAATCTGATCTTTCTTTAGATGGGAAATAAAATGATTTTTGTAGGCAAAGCTTCCAGAAAACCGCGTTCTTTTTATGGTTTTTTGAGATAATACCTCCTGATCAATTGAAGGCAGTAAATAAAGGAAGACAGAAAGAAAGAGGGGGACGGACAGATAGAGATAGCTGGTCAGCACTTCCACCCGCTGTTTCTCAGCAGCAGCAGCCCTAGTCAATGACAAAACTTTTCATTTTTCTTTATAATTCTATTCTATTCATATAAGCAAGCAAGAAGCGAGCTTGTAATGCCCTCGTGTTACTATTGTTGAACACTGATACCCCCATCCTCCTCCACTCATTATTCTTTGCATCATTCAAACGTATCCCTCTTCCTCTATATCTATCCAGAGTAGAGAAACTCCAGATCCTTTCCTGCTCGCACCTTCTACAACTGCTCCTCCTCTTCCGTTATATTGGTATGGATATACTTCTGTATCTTTCAAAACCTCTTCTCCCTTACTTTTGCTCTCGTGTGCCATGTAAATTCGTTACACTACTTTCTTTTTTTTTTTTGCGTGTGAATTCTGATGCGTTATTGTTCTTAGCATTCCGATCTTAATCAGATATTTCTCTTTTATGTTTTGGATGAATTTTGGCCATAGTTTTACAGAGAATCACTGGGATTTTTAAACAAACTGAGCATCTAGCATCATTTGGTGTGATCTGTCTATGAGATGCTCTCTCTGTGAGTGTCCCAAGTTTCTTCACTAATGATGTTTTATTATTTTGTGTTATCAGTGTGACTTATGAGCTACTAGTGGATGAGGAAAAGGGTGTGAAATAGTTCTCTAGGAATTGTGACTGTTTCATGGGCAACACATGCCGCGGATCTTTCAAAGGAAAACTTTATCAGGGCTACAATCAGCCCGAGGATCAATCAATCATCAGCTCCAATTCCAAGCGCAACCATTCCTCTGACAACTCTGTTTCTGAACATTCCCCATCCACCATCACTTGCCAAGATTTGTCCAAAAACACCCCCCCTGAAAAGGACTGCTACTCATCTCCCCTTAGCCCCACCAAGAAAGAGGTAATGATGAGACGCGGCACTGATAACCAGGCTTACTATGTTTTGGGTCATAAAACTGCAAACATTCGTGACCTTTATACTTTAGGTCGTAAATTAGGACAAGGACAGTTTGGTACTACATATTTGTGCACTGAGATTTCCACTGGCAATGATTATGCTTGCAAGTCAATTTCCAAGAGGAAGTTGATTGCCAAGGAGGATGTGGAAGATGTTAGGAGAGAAATTCAAATAATGCACCATTTGGCAGGTCATAAGAATATCGTGACCATTAAGGGTGCATATGAGGATCCTTTATATGTTCATATAGTCATGGAGCTTTGCTCCGGAGGAGAGCTGTTTGATAGGATCATTCAGAGGGGGCATTATAGTGAAAGAAAAGCAGCTGAATTGACGAAGATTATTGTAGGGGTCGTTCAGGCCTGCCACTCACTTGGTGTAATGCACAGAGATCTTAAGCCCGAGAACTTCTTGTTGGTGAACAAGGATGATGACTTCTCACTCAAGGCCATTGATTTCGGACTTTCTGTGTTCTTCAAACCAGGTAGAAATTCCCAACTTTTTTCCAGATGCATTCAGTATTGGAATCTCACCAAGATCGTGTTGGTACTCGTTAATTATCAAAATGTTGCTGCACCATAGTTTCTTTTATTAGTCTATTGTGTCAAATTCTTTACCTCATCTTTTATGGTTGATGCATTCTTTTGTTCGCTTTTAAATTACTTTTCTTGTGTCTGTATTTCTTGTTTGCGTAACTGTGACTAATTTTTGCAAAAGTTTCTGTAGATACTCGATCTGAATACTTGAAACATAGCAGTAAGTGGCAGCATGTGGTTGGAAGCCACATGTTGTTTGATACATCATAGCCCTTTAAAACTTCACGTGTTGTTTGATACCTCAGGTCAAATTTTTACTGATGTGGTTGGAAGCCCATATTACGTTGCTCCTGAGGTGCTTCTCAAACATTATGGTCCAGAAGCTGATGTGTGGACTGCTGGTGTCATATTATATATATTGCTAAGCGGAGTGCCACCATTTTGGGCAGGTGAGTGTTCCTTGTTGTATGGCTTGAGCAACATGATCTTTTCAATTCTATGTCCAATGGATTAAGCGGTTCATCTGTTTGCATTTCAGAAACTCAACAAGGAATATTTGATTCAGTGTTGAAGGGATACATTGACTTTGAGTCAGACCCCTGGCCCCTTATATCAGACAGTGCAAAAGATCTTATTAGGAAGATGCTCTGCTCTCGTCCATCAGAGCGCTTGACTGCCCATGAAGTACTGTGTATGTCTAAGCTTTCAATTGCTTTCATAACTTGTATTCTTGAAGCATCTGATGTAGATAGGACCACATGAACTACTTCTCAGACTGATGTTCATTCTTCCCGTGGTTAGTGCACATGCAAGTGGTATATTGCAGAATAATGATGTGTAAATTGCCGGCAAATAGTTTCTTTCTACCTTATAATTTGATTTCTTTCTGAGGCATTATTATGTTTTCCTTCCTAATTAAGCCGAGAGGTCAACTCTTAATTCCATTTTTTTGAACAAGTATTGGATCTAGTAGTTAGCGTGCTATGATCAGAAAATGTTTCCCAAGCAACTAGTCTTTTGTAAATCAATTCCCTTATGTTCATTTTTTATTGTCTTTCCAACTTACTGCCCTTAAATTGGGCTACACAACATGGATTAGCTTCATTCTCTCTGAGGCCCATCCCACCTCATCATCCTAAAGATTTGAATCTTACCACCAATCCTCATCCCTGGATATTAGGAGTCAATCTAACCTTTTCTACAAAGTTTGTGATGTAGAAACTTGCTGCTTTTGTAATCATTCAGCACGTCTATCAGTTTGTGCTGTGCTCAAGACCAAAATCAAACTGAAATATGCTTGTTTTGTCAGGTCATCCTTGGATATGCGAAAATGGAGTTGCTCCTGATAGAGCATTGGACCCAGCTGTGCTTTCTCGTCTTAAGCAGTTCTCAGCAATGAATAAATTAAAGAAGATGGCTTTACGAGTAAGTTCATGATCTCTGGACTGTATACTTTGGGTGTCAATGGCACTCAACAAAGAATAGATATAATTTTTCATATATTAACATGAGGCTTAGCTTACAACATAGTGTAATGTTTATGATTCCTACATTGCTATTTCTGGGAAAATCTCACATTTTTTCTGATGCTTCTGCTACTTGCTTTGATTTATTGTATCAGGTAATAGCTGAAAGCCTTTCTGAGGAAGAAATTGCAGGTTTGAGAGAAATGTTTAAGAATATGGATACTGATAATAGTGGCGCAATTACATATGATGAATTAAAAGCTGGCTTGCGAAGATATGGTTCTACCTTAAAGGATACTGAGATACGCGACCTTATGGATGCGGTAAGATGATGGTGTGTGTGCCTCTGATTTCCATCTTTTTTCATTACGTAATCATTGCATTTCCGTTCCTTTAGTCCCTTCTATTCTTCTTCTTGGTCTTTATGTTATCATAGTTATTTTCTTTTTTGAATATGAATCAGGATATTAAAATATTAGTGTTTCATGTTGCCAGAATTTTAATGCAAGATGCAGTAGATTCTCATCTTACGAGAGATTACGTTGTGAATGCTTCTCTAAAATATTTTGTTAATGATTTATTTAGTAACAGTCTTTTCTGGTACTAGATTTCAATAATCTAATGCAGTTACATACTTCCAAGATGACTTTTAAAGTGAACTAATATATTCTCAAGTCCTACCCTATATCTCCTTAGAAAACCACTGATAGATTACTTTTTCTTATGATAGAAGAGTATCTTTCGTTTCCTAAAATTTCTGTTACTGCAATTCCATTCCTATGTGACTCATCATTTTTAGTAGAGCTGTTAAGTCAATTTTGTTGCTTCTTTTGTTGTTCTTATTGTGCTGACTGATATTGGCAGTAATGGTAGAAGTGGCAGCAACAGAAATAAGCAAGTTCCTATTGTCATTGTCCTGTTCTGATTTTACGATGATAACTTGATTTTGTCAAAATCCAGGCTGACGTCGATAACAGTGGGACTATTGACTACGGGGAATTTATAGCTGCAACAATTCATCTTAACAAATTAGAACGTGAAGAGCATCTAATTGCAGCATTCCGGTACTTTGACAAGGATGGAAGTGGCTATATTACAGTTGATGAGCTTCAACAAGCTTGTGTTGAGCACAACATGACAGATGTCTTCCTTGAAGATATAATAAGAGAAGTTGATCAAGATAATGTAAGTTGTATAAACTTTTAAGTGGTATTAGATGACTAAAGGCCCTTCTTTGTGTGGATAAAGAAACACGTTTGTTTCGAGGATTTAGAAGAACAGGGTTTGCAGGTCTAATTATCTTCAAATGGACGTTGAAGGAGGACAATAGATTCAATTTTTCAGTCACTTGTATAAAGATCTTTTGGTAGTCTGTTGTATTTGTTTGGAGCGAGATGTAACCTGTTTGCTTTTGTCTTGGTTATTTCAGGATGGAAGAATTGACTATGGGGAGTTTTCTGCGATGATGCAAAAAGGCAATGCAGGAGTTGGTAGACGAACTATGAGGAACAGTGTAAATATCAGTATGAGAGATGCGCCTGGTGCCTGGTAGCAATTTGCAATTGAAGTAGTCATGTACAGGTACTTTATATTTATATAAATGATAAGGTAATAGCATATAGCCCCTAAGGTGTGAGCTTTATTGAAATGCTGAGTGTTGGTTTTTGGTGACAAATGAACAGGCTGTATAGTAAAAGATGGCTGGAAGCTGGTAAGAAAGACCTTGAAAGAGATGAATGCGGTTTACCTCTTGTCCCCGAGGCCATAGGATGCAGATGCAACAAAGGATATGAACATGAAGGAGGAGATTTTTTTGTTTCTGTTACTTTATTATAAGCTTTGTGAACTTTTATATATATATAAAAAAATGTACTCAAGGTACCTTTTGGTAATTAATTGAGAGAGTTAACGTCAGGTTTTTAGTTTTATAATAGGATTTGAGGCCTTTTCCTGTTTTGTTCATGTTGTTTTGATAAAGCATTGGTTTGGTTATATACTACTATTCCTATTTTCCCTCTGTTTTGTGTTTAACGGAACTCGGCTGCTTTTCATCGTACTAAAACCGAACCCCACACCATGTTTCTATTTTCACGTGCGCAAAATGAAAACGTAAAAGTTCGCCAACCGCCGGTCTGCCTCTGTTTGTTTAGTCAATTGCGGACACTGGAACAGCAGCAAGCAAGTAAACAAGAGAGAGTACGAAGGAACTTTGATTCTTCCCTCTTTTTTTTCCGCGAGATATTTTAGAAAGGTCATAATTATAAGAAGACACTTTTAAGCTATTCACGGTTAAATTTGTTCGTCAAATAAAGACCTTTTGAACAGGCTGAACGTCAAACTGAAGACTAGTCTGACTTATCTAGCGTTGTGACGTCATGACCAACACAAGCTAACAAGCCTGATTTTCAGCCTTCTCACTTTTTAAGTAGAGTTGACTGTGGGTACCCGAGACTTGATCAGGCCTTAGATTTAGAGCATGTTCGGAGATGATCAAGTTCGAGCCCAAATTATTTTTATTTTAAAAATATTTTATTTTTTAAATGAATATATTAAATGTACATAAAATTATGAAATCAGGAAGTTCAAAATAGATTTATTTTAAAAGAAAGTGAATTAAAAAATAATATACGAGAAATATTATATTTATTTAATTAACCTAATTTATAATTGCTTAACAAATGTTTTTTTATATAATTGTATACATTAAATGTATATAAGATTTTGAAATAAATAAGTTCAAACTAAATTTATTATAAAAGAAAATAAACCAAAAATTTTATATGAGAAACGTTATATTATTTAATTAACACAATAAAATAAATATCCATTTATATAAACGATCGAAAATATATCTGTTCTAAGTTTTGATATTAGTTTGGACTTTAAATGTTCTTGGTATTGGTTGTACAAGCTAAGCATATATATAATACTATAAATTCAGGAGTCTACTTATGAAAACAAAATAAATTTCTTTTAAAAGAATGTGAACCAAAAAATGGTATATGAGAAATGTCACATTCATTTAATTGACATAATTAAATAAATATCTATCTATATAAATGATTGAAAACATATGTATTTTACATTTTGATGTTAGTTTGGACTTTAATGTTTTTTAACTAGTTATACAATCTAAGCACACATATGATGAATACTATAAATTCACAAGTCCAATTAAGCAGCAAATAAAATAGTAATACTATGAAATCATTTTATTGTCAAAACAAAAGAGTATCACCGTGTTAATATGATCCAAAATTTTTAATGATTCAATTTTCAAAAATTCAAAATTAAATTATCAATTATATTTGTAGAGTGGGGATTGGCGAGCAGATATTGAAGTTAAGTAAATAGACAGATATAACAATTTTAGATCCTGCATAAAAATACACAAGTAAATAATTATATATTTAATAACAAAGCATTCACATAAAAATTAAATTAATCTAGAAACAAAGATTAAAGATAACAAACTCGCTGTAGAAGAAAGGGGATAACTAATCGTTGTAATCAAGATTGTCATTAGTTTGCCCCACTTCATCTGCATATATAAACATTTATATGTAAATTATACCTGATAATGTAATAATTGAATTAAATAAATATTAAGCACATAATAATAAACAATTAAATATACCTTTGTTATTGAATATTTGTTCAAAATTGTTTTCAGTTGAATGATTGATCTCGTTCATGCCAATACTTGTATTAATATAAAAAGACAATATAAGATAAGATAATCTAATATCATAAATAATAATAGACAAAATTGATACATCGTAAATAATAAAGTTTACTTTCAATACCTTCATTATCTAACCAAATTCAAGCACACATAAAGGCTTTTACAGTACTTAGAAGAGCTAAAACTGAACTTGAACTTGAACTTGGAGTTGAACTATTGATCCTGATTTTTGTCCAATCTTAGTTGATAATCATTAAACAAATCCTTCCAAAATTGTTTTATGACATCAATATGCTCTTGAGCCTAATCACCATACAACACGTCATAATAAAAATAGACCCCCCTCCATCTTGTATCTCAGGTCCAACACAGAAATGACTACTACAATATATTCTACAATATACCAATAAGAATTTAGCTTCTCTATCATCTGCTCTACCATAAACTGGATCACCTCATTGGAATCAAATATCCAATTAGATAGTTTTCTTGATCTTGCACATAAGACTAAAGCAACTATGTATAGTTGGATATTTTGTTCCTAAGAACAAATTAGTAGTGGTATAAGATATTCTCAACTTCGCACAAAGTTCTTTAGCCAACTCTTATTTCTCTTTGTTAGGTAGGCAAGTATACTGAAAATCTCTTTATCTCAGCCCGATGAATACCTCAACATCTTGGGTTGTTGAATCTAACATGTTAAAGGTTGAATTCCATTTGGTAGGACTATCAAATACTAACTTCTTCGTGTACATAATGTGTAGTCATGCAATTTCTTCAAAATTTTCAACTTTTTCAGATGTTACAGTACAATATCTTTGAATGAATCTACTGTTTCCTTTATTGTCTCCAACTTTTATTTCATAATCAAATTCAGAGTATATGTAAAATAACACATATGGAGAAACATCCCACCAACCACTAAGCTCCCAACTCATAACTTATTCTTCAACTTTTCGATCATTACATTATTCGTACTACTATTATCAAGTGTTATGGTAGACAACTTGGGGTCAATATTCCAATCCATTAAACACTCAACTAACATAGTTGTTTAACCTTTGGTTTGTACATGTGCCAACACATAAATAAACCTACCATTTACAAATATGAATAAATATCAACCATAACATAATCAAAAAATAAATGATAACAATAATAAAGAATATAATTTACCTTAGTAGTATATTGCGAAGAGTCCAGTCATTGTCAATATAGTATATTGTAACAATCAATTAACCTTTCTTTTGGTTACCAATTGTCCACATGTCCATTATGATGGCAAATAGTTCTTCAATACTTGACAATATTCTTAATATTTCTTTCTTTTGATCCTCGTATATCTTGAAAACATCTTTCTTCAAGGTATTTCGAGTTGGGATCTTAAAGGTTGGTTAGAGTGAGGTGAATATCACCCTAAATCTTTTGGTATCAACTATAAAAAGTGGATATTCATCACCAACAACCATACTAACTATCAAAAACCTTGATCTGTTGTTGTCCTAAGTTGTAGCAGTCATTTCATTCTTCCCTCTTATTAGGTTAGGGGTAAAAAATATTTGAATTCCTAATGCGCTTTTCCTTTTATTACATGACTTTATATATCTCTTTGAATGAGATGTTCTAGGTTTTGAACTCTCGACTAACATTTGTGACATTATTTACATTTGGCCTTCTTTACTCCATCTATTAATCTAGTAGCAGTCATTTCATTCTTTCCCCTTATTAGGTTAGGGGTAAAAAATATTTGACTTCCTGATGCGCTTTTCTTTCTATTACATGACTCTATATATCTCTTTAAATGAGATGTTCCAAGTTTTGAACTCTCGACTAACATTTGTGACAATATTTACATTTGGCCTTCTTTACTCCATCTATTAATCTAGTATTTCTGAAGTGATTCAAAACATCACTTCTCAATGAACATGGTCCTTCAACATGACTTGTTTCTTTACTTAGTACTATATTAAAAGTCTCTGCTAGTATACTCTCTGGTATCATATTAGAACTCTCCAGTGAAACAATATGTTCATTTATTTGAAAAAAAATCAACATATATGACTATATAAGTTATCCATAGACATTTAAATGTATATGTACACTTTGATAATAATTTAGCAGCCAAAATGAAAATGATGATTATAATGTTCTCTATTTTTGAAGAATGTTTGAATAAAGTTTCTTATAATGATGATCATCATGATGTACATCGTTTTTTAGGCATGTTTAAATCAAGTTTCTTATTGTAGTTTCTAATGTGGACCATAATGTGAATCAAATACAAAAATCAATCATTCAATAACTCGCTAACATTGATGCTTATATGAAATCAAGATCTTTTAAGCTTTATCAACCAAAAGAGGAATATACCATCATAATAGTATATGCAAAATAAGCTCTTGAAAATTCCATAAGGTATGTAGAGTTGCAAAATTTACACCTTTTCTACTTTAGAGGAACTCTTCTAGGAAACTAATAGCAGAACATTAAAATGCATCCGATCAAATTTCCTTCAGCTAATTAGTTCCTTTTTTTCCTTAGAGTAATAGTATCATGACAAAAGAAAGTACTACAAAGATGTATGCACAATAAGGCATTTAAGACACTCCTTCAAGTTTCACACAACTTAATATTCACTAATATTACTTGAAATTGTAGTTTTGACCTAAAAATAGTACATATGGAAAAACAAAAGTGATATTGACAATCTTAGGTCAATGTGACTAAGTTTGCATTTCAAGGAATTCGTTGAATGTTTGTGTCCATCTGGATTATTTGAAAGCATATTGTAAGTGGGGTATATACTTTGGTAAAATGACAGTAACAAAAGAAAAAGAGATTGTTGTAAAACAACCTTTTGATTGTCTAAGCCCTTAGCTATAGAGAAAGAAAATGAGAAGTAAAAGCCTTGATCTTTTTAATGTTTAAAGTGCGATAACAACTAGCAATTTCTATATATAATGGATCCATGTAAGCTTATTAAGATTTTTAATATGCAAATCTGATATACTGCTTAGATATATCATTAATCTTGTAGGATTTTCAAAATATGGCCCTGATTATTGGGTAAAGGAGTAAAATTCAATCCTTAAATTATGTCTTAAATCAAGTCTTGCATTGGTTTCTTTACCTAATTACCATTTTATCTAATCACAGAGATAACTAAAATTAAGTAATTTATTTTCATCCTTATTTTTGCAAATTCAGAAACAAGTGTTGGTAGTTTTATATAGAAAACTTCCATACTGTAAATTTACAAATCGTAACTTACAGTATAAAAGATATCCTTATGATAAGGATTGAACATAGTCACTTAACAATTTAAATCACACTTTATCTAAGGTAACAAAATATTGAATTGATTGAAAATTAGAGTAAACGAACAAACTTGATAATTGAACAAAATAAAAGATAACAATATAATTGAAGTTACTCAATGATAGAAACTTAGGGATTATTCTATCTTTATTTTGTCTTCTCTTTTCCTTGTTAATTCAACTATGCTTGATTCAAATATCAAAATGTTATGATTACACCCTCTCTTGAGATCTAATTAAGTGATCCCAATTGAAATAGATAAAAGTTGATTTGCAATCTCTCGATCTCTCAAAACTACTCATTCTCAATTGGATTTGAGGCAATCCTAAAGATAATTAACTCACAATTAAGATGTCTCTTTAATTACTTATTAACTAGATATTTGTAAGTTTATGAAGATACCAACTCTTGTTTGACAACTTAACATAAATAACTTAATTCAATCTCTCTATTCAAATCAAGTATCAGCATAACAAATATCACAAAGTAGTAATCTATTGAATTCAATAAGGTAAAAGTTATACAAAATAATTCAAGAATAACACCCTAATATAGATTTAACAATCCAGAATCATATTTAAAACACCACCTTTTAGATTTGGCATATAAGGAAATGGATTAGAAAAAGATAATACAATGAAATTAGCTTGAAGCCTTAATTTGAAAAATCTAAAAAACTGGAGTTGATCTTGATATTTCCACTTTGATCTTCTTATTTATAATGGGTAGCCCTTCTTTTTGGTGTTTTCTATATTCTTTTGGTGTCTCCACTAAATTTAGAATTTGCTTTCCCTTTTTTATAGCCTCCGTAATATCCTTTTATGGAAAAAAAACTAAGTTTTTCTGAACATACACAGCTACTTACACGATCGTGTAGATGACCATGTATCTCCAATAACCTTTCAATTGTGAATTGATGAGTTCACAGAACTTACATCGGCACATACACAACTATGTATGTCAGTATACATGGGCGTGTATCTTCAAACGAGCATAAACGTCTTTGA
Source organism: Erythroxylum mucronatum (assembly GCA_027563825.1). Taxonomy (NCBI): domain Eukaryota; kingdom Viridiplantae; phylum Streptophyta; class Magnoliopsida; order Malpighiales; family Erythroxylaceae; genus Erythroxylum; species Erythroxylum mucronatum. Next base: position 34,850,350 of record JAOSBP010000206.1, read on the forward strand.
AGCTCCACACAATTACAGTGACTTACACAATCATTGTACACGACCATGTAAGTCTAAGGTTGCTTCCATTCTTCCATTCTATACCACAATTTCATTTGAATTCTTCTCCTTTTAGGCTGTAAAGGCAATTATAACCTAAAAGCACACATGAAGCAGAATAAATACCACAAATACCATAAGATTCTTAAACAACAAACAAAACACATTAAATATGGGTGTATAAATATAATCAATTAATCGTTTATCAATAAGTTTATGGCATTGCTTAATTACACCAAGCATAGATATCTTACTCTTATCACTAGTGATGTTAGGCTTTTTGTTTATAAATCAACATAATTAGCTACTATGAAGAAAAGTATGAGAATTTGTTAAGTTTTCATCAGTTACTTATTATGAGGATCATCAGGTCCAAGTTATGAAAAGGTCCAATTTGCATAGGTATTACTATGTTAAGGACATATTAACTTTGTTATATCTTTAAAGCGCTTTAAACGAAACAACTATCAACATATTGAGCATAACATTATTTAAATTGATGTTCAAGTTTTACCAATATTGACTTCTCTCAAGCTTCATTTTATATGTTAAGAATATTCTTTTCTTTGAATTAGACTCAGAAACAAACTCAATTAAATTTAAAGATGGCATAAGAATACAAAAGGATGCAAGTTGCAATTTCTCAATTTTGTCAATTCTAAGTCAAATCCTAATTCAAAGTAACAAAGCATGTAAATCAAGTGAAATCTAAGAAATTTGTTCCAACTATGCAATCTTCAAAGCTTTATTATCAACATTACTAACATTTGCCTAAAGAAAAAATTTTGGAAAGTACCCATATACTAGTCGAGGTAAGATGAGGTGACTTTAATTTAGGCAAGGCAAGGCGAGGCAGCGATGTAACGCCCCACTACCATAGATTACATGCTGGAACACACTGTGGACATTTTAGTACATAACATATAATAATGGCATGTTAGAGCAAACATGTAGCCAACTTAAACATGGCATCGTCTATTATACATAAAAGTCACCAAATTTTAAAAGCAAATAACATTCCTCATTTCATTCCATAAAAACCAAACTTACATTGTTGGTTTACAAACCATCCGAATATATACAGTATTAAAACCAAGTACATTACATGAGGAATTTTACAAAAACTTCTATCTAATCCTTTAGTCTCAGTTGGCCGACCTTTGAGCCATTTCCTCACAAAAGTACAAGAATTGATCTTCTTGTAGCGTCTCCCTTTCACTAGTGTCCTCTCTCAGACCTGAAATATCAACGTTGCAATTTTGATAAGTTTTGCGAACTCAGTGATGTAACCATCCTCGATGGTTCACCCAATTCATACCACATAACAAATCATATAAGTACATAATTTCACATCTTTTCATTTAGCAAATTGCATCACATATCATTTACTTTACATACTCATTTTCATACAAATACATGTCCACATTATAATTCAATCAGTCAAACACACTCAATAAGTGTATATGCAATGTTCTTATGACTCACTTTCAATTATTACGTTATTGTGACTGAGTGCCTAAATTGTCTCGTATCTATTGTAGATAGTGGGCTCATTGATACTGTCCCTTACTTGTTGCGGATACAGGACTCATTGTATATATCGAGCTTTTGGATCTATATCACATTCCGAAGCTTTAAGCTCATATTCGGTGGTTACTTTTGTCACAACTATCATTATCTGATCATATATTCGTGTATGAAATGCATCACATTCATATTCAAACATTCCCATTCGCAATCCCATTCAAACACATTTGCAGTCCCATTTACATTTTTTGCCTTGAAGTCCCGACAATGTCTGGATGGTGGCATTCAATGTGCTCCTCTATATCATACAATACATACACATATCACTATTTTGCACAATGATACACGTACTCATTTATGCA
>JAOSBP010000206.1:34866234-34881619 GCA_027563825.1 Erythroxylum mucronatum
CACGAATTCTACGTAGAGTACATTTCAGTATCAAAGGTGGTAAAGGAAACAATTTAGATCAAGAAGTTCATCACCGAACTTGGGGTGCATTGTTGAACTAATAGTATTGTACTGTGACATCAATGATGCTGTTGCAGAGGCAAAGGAAATAAGGTCTTGCCAACAGTCTAACCATATACTTAGGAAGTTTCACTTTATTAAGGAGACAATGAAGCAGAAAGATATAATATAAGAGTGAGTTCTCACTAAAGAGAATCTTGCAAATCCTCTCATGAAATAATTGTTTCAAAAGAGTCATGATCAACATATGGATGGATATGATATTAGATACGTAGGTAATTGGCTTTAGAGCAAGTGAAAGATTATCAGTTTATGTCTTTGTAGCCAATTGGTTGGTTTCAATTTTATGTATAAAATTATTATTTTAATCAATAAAGACATTCTTTATCTTTTTATATTTTGCTAATTATGTTTGATTTTTAATCCTAAAGGTAACATTCTTAGAATAATTACTGTGTAAACAAAATTATAATGAAATCATAATTAAGAGATTCCATTTATGTTTATGTATTATTCCTAAATTATTCTTAGTTGTAATTTTATCAAAATTGGATATTGATGAAACGTTAAAGCTATCACATGTTATATTTCTTTCTTATGAAGAAAGCAGTTTTGATCTCATAAATTAAAGTACGAAGATATTTAAATAAATGTATGGATACTTATTAAAGAATAAGTTCGTTGAACTGACCCAATTATGAAGATCACAAACAGAATATTACTTATATGTCTGTGAATTTTCTCATTATAATTAATCATTGAACTTAAGATTACCAAAGCATTTAATGTGAGAATTACTGTGTTTTAATGCTACTTATGACTTATTCTAATTAAGATAGCCAAGTTGATAGTATTAGATATATTATGAACCATATAGAGATATTTGAGTAATTTAACAAAAGATTCGTCACTTTAAAGTAATTAGAGAAAATGCTCCATTATTCTTGATTAGTAATGATTTAAGGAATTCTTTGGCTAGAATAAATTGACATTTGAAAAGTATTTTCAAATAATAATTATAAATCAATTACTAATTAACAAGAATGAACACGATTGGATTTAAAAAAGTAGAGACTGCATTCATACTTTATATTCAATTGGCGAAATGATTAAATTATACATTATAACTATGTATAGACAGATTAAGTCAATCTACTTTGACATTCATAATATTTGAGTAGATATGGCATGTTGATAAATATCAATCTTGATCAATGATTATAAATTATTTAATTGAAGAATTAAAGATAAATTAAAAGGTGATTTAATTTATATAATTATAAATATAATTATGAATTATAATTAGTAATTACTACCAACATATTAGGACCCTACTAGGTCACACATGAAGAACAGTTAAGAAGAGAAAATTTAATTTAAATTAAGTTGGACTTAATTGTGAAGATTGAGAAACTTCTGAGAGCAGGACTTAATTGTGAAGATCGAGAAACTTCTGGGAATAAATATGAGATAATTGAATTTATTAAAATTAAATTATAATTAAAAATTAGAGTTGACTTTAACTATAATTTGATGATTGAATTTTAATAAGAAATAAAATCCTAATTTATTTTTTCAATAAATAGGAAGTAAGCGTAAGGGAGCTAACGTTCCTATTTATTCCTCTCAAACGTTGAGTTCTTTTTAGTTGATCTATGGATACGTTTAGAGGTTGGATACTTAGATAGCTCGTAGTTGATGCCTTGTAAAAAGATTTTTATAAGAATTTGAATAAGGTATGATTTAATCACCTTTTGCAATACATATTTTTCAAGTTATTCAATAATTGACATCCAATAAGAAAACTGTTACATTTTATTGTTCTGCTGCGCTTATGATTAGAGTTGGATTAATTTTCGAACAAATCAAAACTCATAGTTTGCAAATGCATGTGTAACAGCCTCACAGCCTACTGATTTAGATTACTAGGAATAAGAGAAGTACTGGGGGTGGAGGAAGAAGTGGAATTAAAGCTTTGGTCTTGATCATCATACTGTTGTTGGTGGTGACAGACAAGAGTAGCAACGGTCCACATAGCAAATGCAAGATTGGACAGCTGATGCTCGAGCCAGAACATGTGGATCTCATATCTCATCCCAAACACTTGTGGCTTTGTCTTCATTTAAGTATAGAAAAAGTAAAAGGTAGTGTATGATGACAATGTTGAAGGACTGACTCATTGGATTGCCTGCTAATGCCATTTTCGTCAATTTTTAGTACCGCATCCCTCACTGTTTCTTCTTATTTGTTTGTGATTTGCATTTGGAATTTGGATCATGTTTGAATCTTTTTCATCTCAATCAGTTTTTCGACCCCCAAGTTGGACTTGGATAACTTTTTAACCGGTAACTCGGTAGTTACTAGTTAGACTTGGGATAGTAATTGACGGCTACTCTCTCTAGTTATCATAATAAGGGACAGTAATCTCTCCAGTAACATAGGAACTAGTTATCATATAATCTACTTGCATCTTAATATGTCTATCTGAGTGGAACTCGCATCCAATGTCCCACCGTCTCCCAAACGAAAGTGACAGATTGATTTCACGTGAAAATCTAATCTACGCAAGTCTCCTTGCTTCTCTTGGCTGGCATTGCATTGACAATGGACAATGATTGGGAACGTGTTCTTTGCCCCCCTTTCGCGGTCACCGACGTTTCTCCAGCTGTAACACTCTAGTCTACACGCTTTTGCCTTTCTTTTCACTTTATTTATATACATTGTCCAACTCCAAAATACAAAAAACAAAAAGAAATACCTCATTTGCTGTTGAAGCAAGCAGTAATGTTTTTGACCAACAAATTTTGCTTCTCCTCACGCTCAACAACATTACTTACCATTGATTAAGACACAGCAGCTTCAAGTTGTGTACACCTCCCTCCCTGATATGCTTAAACCCAGTTCTGCATTTTACTCACCTCTCAATGCAACTCCCGCTTCAGCTCCTCTTCCCATCCCATTTTCTTCTTGTACAGAATTGAGATCAGGGTCTTAAACACGAAAGATATTCATCTAATTAATTCTTTAAATTGAACAAAACAAGTTTAGCAGACTTTAGATCCTTCACAGAATATAATCTTTGACACAACAGTGATTGATATTAGCGCACACTAGTTAACAATTGCAATGCTTTCTAATTGACAAAAGAGAGCATTCACATTTTGTAGACAGGACAATGATGATCAGAGCAGTCCCATGTGGCCCCTCCTACATTCCATTTGCTCAGTTCCACTCAATTCACCGTCGCCTTCCGTCATACAATTTGAACCGTAAATTCCAAGCCATTATCAATGGATAGATATAACATTCCAGTACATAATACAACACTTCTTATCTATGTAATTACATTCCAGTAAACTTTGCAGACTTAAGCATTGACAAAAAAAGACCTCACAAGAATAAAAAATGCGTACGACAACGAGAATTTCTGCCCTTTGATCTGAATCTAAAAACCTTATTTGCGACATCAAAGCATGAGCTTGAGTGCTTTTAGATGCATACATTACGTAGCTAGCCAGCCAGCCAAAGCGGATGTGATCAGCCCTTGAGAAGCTTATGATGTAGGTCAGTTCTCAAAGTTCTTGGAGTAATTGGAAGAATCGTACCTGCAGGTTTGAGGAAGGCCAACTTTATCAGATCTCACGAGCTTTCTAATTTCGGACCTAACCTTATAGAAAACATGTCCCCAGCTTCCTTGGTTATGGCGACCAAGAACCCTTGTTTCGTATTCATTCATCTCGAGATCCTGGGCGAAGATGGGTTTTCTAGACAAGATCCAGGACCAGCCCCAGTCCCACCACTTCCTAATGGAAGTGCCAGCATTTTCTGCCATTGATGACATTGATTTGGATCTCTGGAAAGCCCAGGAAGTTGCTTGTGAAGAGATGGGGTGGATTCCGAGGGACAGAGAAGAGAGTCTTCTGCGCAGACCATGCTGATGTGGAGTATCGGATGCAGCGTGGGAAACAGGAAGAGCATGGCTTGATTTCTTCTGAAAGCTCTGGACAATGGAGCTCATAGTGGCGGATGTAGTTGATTGTATAGAAAAGAAATGCTTCCTTTAGTTAATTAGGAGGAAATGAACGGATGAAGCAGAAGGATAGATAGGGAGAGGATAGGTGGAAGAGTAGAGAGCAGAGAATAGGGGAAGGTGAAATGTAGTGCTCACAGACAGGGTATGTTGAATGTGTGTATGTATATTCGCAATGCTGCCACCGCCAGGCGTGGTTTCGTCTTCTGGAATGAAATATTTTTAATCAGATAGCAAAATATATGTATTTGTACAAGGACACGGACAAGGAAGCTGTTGAATTTTGGTCCTGGAAGAGGGGAAGTCATTTGGTATTTTTATCTTTACTGGAGGGACGCGGGCCAGTTTTGGGGTAAGGGACCACTCGAGCTGTCGGTTGCCGGGTACGCATCTGTTTCTCTCCCATGTGCATTACGAATTCACTCTTTAACATTTTCTTTAACTTTTACATAGTCTACAAATTTTTTATGTTTAAATAATTCTTTAATGATGATAATAAATACTTAATAAATTATAAATTAATAATATTAAAAGTCCATCTATACCTTTTGTCATTATATTATAGTTTTTCTGGTAAATTATATTTATATTTTATATTTTATCATTCAATGTTATTTAAAATTACAAATTATATTAATTAAATACATACAAACTAGCGAGGTGCCTTAAATCTTTTGGCCAGCTGTCCCACCCTGTGAGGTGCCTACAAACCAGCGAGGGAATTAATCACTGGATCAACCGGTGAATATCCTGGTCTAAGATCAAAAAAAAAATACATACAATTTTAATTTTTCAGTCATTCGCCTTATTATTAATGTTGTTAACATAAAGCGTCATATAATTAAGTCCTAATTTCATATTAATAAACATGTGAATAATAATAATAATAAATTAAAAATAAAAGTTTAAGCCTGACCTAAAACTCGATAAACTCAAATCAAACACACGACAGAAGAAGCGAGATGTCTCCAATAACGAAGCCAGAAATTTATAATAAGAAAGTCTAAATATTTAATTATTTAAAATTTTAAATGGCCTAATACACTACTAACCATCAAATTACTGCATCCTTCGTTGGCCTCATGTAGCTACCTGGATGTCTCCGATGGAGTACCGCCAGATCAAAGATGAGGTCTTTTCTCACCAAAAGAAACACACACAAAAAAAGATGAGGTCTTTATTCCTCTTACTCTTCCTTTTCCTGAATACTACAATGCACTTTCAAAAGACGAATTTTCTTTCTGATTTGGGGTTTCTTGAGTTATATCTCCCGAACTGCTGCATACGTCTTTATGGAAATGTTTGTGGGTTTTAGACTAGAGAATTGATATTGCACTCATATCGTTTCGACTAATGCTTTTGTCTTCAGGATAAAGACGGTGCCTTCGCTGGTGATGACATCGAGAGCTTAGGAGCTAAACCTCCTACTGGTTTCTTTCTCCTCAAATTCCCTTCTGCTTTATCTTCTTTACTTCCCTAACTTTGATTAATTTGCTGTCATTCAATGCCTACTCTACTTTATTTATTTATTTTGCAGTTCCAATTCATAATGTGGCCACATTTGGACGTGCTTCTAGTGATCATTCCAAGTGGAAACGCAAGTGATTTCCTACTTCTTGCATTGGTCCCTTTTCCCCCTCTTTTATAGTGTTATTAACAATAGAAAAATAATGTTCATTAACTATTTATATTCACCGTTAGTCAGTGCATAATGGTGAGAATATTCTTTTCCTATTTATGATGGCATCATCATTGTCAGATATTTACTCTGCACAGTGATTTGATACTACAGAAACATAAGCATGCAACCATCCATATTGGATAACATCCATAGTAAAAAACCTTTAGAACAAATTGGCATCGACGTTCATCTTTGTTTCTTCTTCCGCTTCATTAGGTGGAGACTTTGAAATGTGCTTTATCACTTGCTGCCTTGGCTAGAATTCGGAAAAATGATGGTGTTACTAAAGACAACAGGTTAACCTCTTGTATTCTTTTACTGAACTGAAATTTTTCCTTTTGTTTTACTTGTCAAGAGATAGTGGAAATAATAATGAGATAGCAAGACAATTTAAATGGTTACCCTCCCATAATAGACTGGGCCTCCTAGCTATTCCAATTTACATCTTACCAAACTTCATAACTGTTATATCAACAATGGGGATGACAAGGAAACCAACCAAAAATTTTAAAAATATTTTAACTCCAGTTTGGATTTGTAAACTTGTTTTATCCCTATAATGTGGTTGCCTTTATATCTGGACTCTTCTTTTCTTAACTTGTTGGTAACTGTATTTTAATTATATTCAATAAGTGGTATGGATTTCATGTTCTATTTGCACAATTAGGTTGAGTACGACAATGGATGAAGTTATTGTTTACCCCATTCCAACAGCTCTTTACCTAGTGAAGAATTTGCTTCAGGTTCGATCTTTTTTGTTTTTTCGCTTGAAGATGTAACAGGAAGTTCACATTTTTTTCTTAAGGTTTGATGGTCTCCTCCTTTTTTTGTTTGTTTGTAGTATTACATCTTTGCATTTGTGGATGCACCTGGTTATCAGATATTGAAGAACCTCAACATTATCAGTACTGGTGTTCTATGTCAACTGATGCTGAAGAAGAAGTAATTCTCTCTACTATCATCCATTGGCAGTTTTTTGTTATTATGGCATGCAATTAACTACTATAGTTATCTATTTGGCAAGATGGAGTTGATAATGTTTGCTTGAGCTCAAGATATACCTAAACTTGCAGGATGTTTATTAGGTTGTGCTAACAAATGTGTTGACTTCAGGTTAAGTGAAATTCAATGGGCGGCTTTTATTTTATTATGTGCTGGATGCACCACTGCACAATTGAACCCTTTGTAAGGAATAACTTTCCATTATTTGTTGGCCTTTGAATGACACATAAAAGGAAGGTGAATTATGTATATGTCAATTTTATGGTGTTTCAAAAACTTAATGAATGAATTGCATTTAATAATCTATGGTTAAGTCAAATTCATATAAAGTAATTATAAAACAATCAAAATATTAGTGAAAGAGAGGCAAAATCAATTTATATGGTTTGACCAAACAATAATTGGTTTATGTTTAGTCTCCAACTTTCACTTGAAAATTTTACCATCTTTTTTTTCAATAGTTGGACCCTCCATATATCATTTTCTTTCCCATGCATAAAGAGGAACTCTTACAATTGTATTCCTTTATTACGGGTAAAGAGGAACCCCTACAATCATTTTTCTTCGTGTTGGATGAAGAATAACCCTTTACAACATCAATTACTCACTTAATTGATCTTACAAATACTCAAGAACTCCTTTATCACATGATATACTAAGAGATCATCAAGCTCACATATATATAAATGCACTCAAAACTCCTTCAATAGTTTTCCAAGATTCCATATAGTGTTTAAGATCCTACAACTCATATGTGGTCTATTTCTATTAAAATTAACAAAATATACCTATTAGAGACACAAACTAGTCATTATAATTACTAGCAATAGTGACATTAGTCGACCGGTGTGTGACACTAATCAACTAGTGTATCAACCAATGTTTCCCGACACAAATGACATAAACTTACAATACATGAAGTATCTTACTTTCAAGGATATTGGTCGACCAATATGTCACAGTGGTCGACAAATGTGTATACAAAATACAACTTTAAAACCCTAAAATAATAGGTCTACCTAACTCTAACAAAGGTAGATTAAACTTCTTGAAACTAAATTTTCTAGTTTATTTCAAAGATCCAGATATATTCTCTTGACAAAACTTCATCCAAAACCAATTTAAAAATTCTCCAAGAGAATTTTTTATGCTTTAAAAAGGTTTTCTTCAAACTTAAATCAAATTTTCTCTTAATTATAAAAAGATTTATGCATTATGCATACAATAAAATGATTATACAATATTTGAGTTCTTGAAATGACCAAGATAAAGTGGTAAGAAATTTTACAATGATTTGTAACATCTTGAAGTGCTTGATTCTTTTTTATTTTTGGTTCTTCACTTGAATTTCTTTAAAGTTCACTTGAATTATTTGGTACTTCCACTTTGTTTATCTGGGCTCTTTTAATGAGTTTGCCTATTAAATCACTTTACTCTTTCATAGAATTTGATCTTCCATCAGAATATTTGATTCTTTAACACATTAAATGACTAATATCACTAAAGATAAACACATTAGTAGTAATATACTTTATATCATCAAAACCATATGCTAGATTTTAGGATTAATGAGTGGCAGGAGCTTTTTTTTACATCTTTTTGCTATTATGCTGTTGTCAGCTTTATTATGACGAAACTGCTGCTACTTTCATGTGGATAATCAAATTGTTAGACATTTGCTGTATTATTTTAGACTTTGAACCTGGCTTTCAATCAAGCAATTGATATCTTTTCAAACATGTCTTCCTGTATATCTTAAAACATGTACTCATTTCCTGTAGATTATGAACTTCTTTTTTCGGTTATTTTTTTATCGTGTTTACTTTACCTGAATACCCCCTTTGCAGTTCTGATCATGTTTTTCAAACACCTCTTCAAGGTTGGATAATGGCAATTGTGAGTCCTTTTAAGATCTTTAGGCCCTTAAACCAGTTGACAAAAAAATTGCCAAGTCAAAGCAGAATAGTTCTTTTTCCCATCTCTGTTTGCTTAGGCACTTGTTATAGTAACTGGTTCTCTTTTCAGGTAATGGCTCTTTTAAGTGGTTTTGCAGGAGTTTATACTGAGGTGAGTTTTTGTTGAGCTTTACCTTGAACATTGAGCATCTGTTTATTGTTTGATAATTTCTTGACCAACAATCTTGACTAAGATTTTGGCCCGTTGACAGCTTATTTCTGAACAATGAGTATGTCTTTTTCAAGTATAAGTTCAGGCAAAATTCGGGTCTCAATTGACTGGTCCACAAATTGATTACTAACAGTTTGCTATTGCATTTTCAGGCTATAATTAACAAATGCCCTTCAAGGAACATAAATGTTCAGAATTTCTGGTTGTATGTTTTTGGGATGGCTTTCAATGCTGTTGCAATATTGATTCAAGATTTTGACGCAGTCATGAACGAGTAAAGATACTCAGTTTTGACTTGTAAATTTCTTGGATCTTATTCCTAATATTTGGTTATGCTCTTCAAGTGAAAAGCATTTGAGTTGTTTGTTCTTCCACAAATGGCTTAGACTGTTTGAGACTCTCCTGACCTGCTATTCTTTTGTTCAGCGGTTTCTTCCATGGATACTCATTAATTACAGTTCTAATGATTCTCAATCATGCAATGAGGTTTGTTATTTCTGTTCCATGTGATTACATTCACCGTTAGTCAGTGCTACTTCATCCGCTATCTTATGTTTCATGATAAGATATATGTTGGTGGTATATATTGCAAAATAATTCTGCTTGAGATCAACATTTTTATAAACTTACTTTATCTAAATGTTTTCTTTTTTTGTTTAACCAAAATATGTAAATTTTGGCAGTGGTCTCGCTGTATCCATGGTGATGAAGTATGCAGACAATATTGTAAAGGTAACAGCTTTTAAATGTTTTGTATTCAATGAATGTTTGGAAAGAAATGTTCATAGGTACACCACTTCAATCTACATGTTGAATAGAATTCCTGTCTCTTGGATGCTAGTTCCATTAACAAACTTTTAAGAGTTTTCCATCCTAACAAAAGATGGATGGTCCATTCTATTTGATTGGGAAGAATGTGGATGAGGCTCAAGTCGATCAGGTGTTGTTGAAGAAAATGAGACGCATTCTTCACAAGTTTTCTTCAAACTTAGCAAAAATGATATCAAGATAGAACGAGCCTCATTACATGACTGGAGATTGCCCAATTTCGAGGTGTGTGAAGGTCAACTTTGAATCTGTTAAAAGGGCATATATCAGGAAGGGAGAACTGCTGTAGTTAGTAATACCTATATGAATTCTGATTGCAGCTTGAAATTTCGTAAGAAAAGAAGAATTGAAACGTAGGGTTCAGATAAACACTTTCTCAGTCAGAGCCCTAATGTAAAACCGTCTCAGGTTCAAGCATTTTTCTTACCTTGTTGTGCAGGTTTATTCAACTTCAGTGGCAATGCTTCTGACAGCAGTGGCCTCTGTTTTTCTATTTGACTTTCATATGTCTCTTGCATTCTTTCTTGGGACTATGTAAACAAGCTTAATTAATACTGCATACATTTTGTTTATAGACTAATAATAAGCCTAAAGTTGGCCCATAAACAATCTCCATTTTTCAGTAATTGACTCGTATCTTTTGTCTTGCAGTGTCGTTTCTGTCTCGGTGTATTTGCTGGGAAGCTGCGAAGATAGTCTGATGCATTCTTTCATTTCCATGGATTTTTGTCAGTGTAGAGGCTTCTCCCCCCTCTGAATTTGCTTTCCTACTGTGACGTTTCCCTATTTGTATCATCATCAAACATAAATTCAAAAGGTAAAAATTAGAAGAAATATTATGCTTTTATTCCCAATATTTCATTTTCTGTCTCGTCAAAATGACTTGAACTGCTAAAAAAGAAAAGGACTAAAATCCTCAACCTTAACATGTGATGAATGTTATCTTTTGATGAATTTAGGTGCTGTTCCGAATTTTCTTGAATCTTGATGCTGACACCTTTGATTGTTATTTTAATTTGAAGCAGAATGAGAACGTTGGCGATACCAAGCAAGCAAGTAAAGCAAAATGGGTTAGGTCGCAAGCCCATCAACGTCAGGTCGTTCGGCCATCATCTCATTTCTCCGGGGTTGAGCAACGTAATAACGCATGCTGAAACGTATGAGATGGTTAATTATATGATCACTATTTGTTACAAAGCCGCCGGGAGACTGGAAGCATGCTTAGATTCGTGCTCCAAGCATGCTTTCTGTTGCAAAACTAGACGTAAGAGCGTGACAGCTATTGGCCGATTCCAAACATTGCTCGAATATGACATATGAAATGAAAACCACGTCATGCTATTTCACGCAGTCTTTTTATCTTCGATGCAATATTGACTTCAAAACTTTAGTGCAACAGTTCTTGATGGGTTCTCTGGTTGCTTGTTCCACCTGAACTCGAAGGTTCAATTTGAAAGCTTGTCATAAATATTTCTGTGGTCATTGAAAGAACTGCACAACCCTTTGGACCAAGCTTGTTTAGATGATCACTTGATTAACCACGTCCAAAAACATTTCGCGCTAAGATATGAGAAATATGCGTTCTTTATCAGAGGTAATAACTGTTACAGTTTAAACATGGAAGTTGCATTCCTTTGTTAGGAGCTATGCTTTGATTAATATTTAGCATAATATGATCCCCATACTTGTTCAAGATTGCTGCACTTGTTTTCACAACCACATAGCCTACAAATTAACATGCCTAAGAAAATAACTGCAAAAATTAGAATAAGTGATTAGCTTCTTGACCTCTTTATTTGTAGCAACTGATAAAGCTTCTCGAAGTCATTTACTTTGAACAAGTAGGTATCTAAAACGCTAAATTTATACCTATTTAGTGTCCCGGAAAGAATCGGGGTTTTCAGGTGTACACAATATCAGTCATCAGCTCAAAACTTCATTGTACTTGAAAACACAATCATAAAGCCTTCCTCCAAGAAACTGAGCAACTTCCGGATGTTTTACCTGTTCAGAGGGAAATATCTGGTCATAAGAAACAATGTAGAATTTAAACCAAAAAAAAAGGTTTCATTAAATATGATCATCGACAAAGGTTACCATCCCAATCTTGAGAGAGTCGCACTTAAACTGCGCATATAGATTTGTCTCTATGCCACGGCCCTGACAAAATCGGTAGAATATTGTTAAGGCCAATATGTGTAAGGATTTCATATTACACTCCAATTTTTGCACACCCAAGCAGCTCAGCTGCCATACTGGTGCTTTATACAGTTCCGGTTTCTCGATCAACCAACAAACAATCTTCCATGTTGCCACAAATCCAATCCAACTCTATCTCTACCCAGCGTAGCAAAACTAAATTCATGTACAGCTAAATTAAGAATAAAAAGATAACTAGACATCATTGTTACTACGGGATAAACTTACCATCCCTTCCAAAATTACTAGGTCTGCATCACTTGCTAAGTAGGCTAGCTCTTGGGATACCCTTGATAGATCAATAACCTGCAAGTGATGAAAAAGCAAAAGTTATAATTAACAAACAGGAACAAATACCAACCATCGAGCAAAACACATTGTACAGTTCTTACCGGTAAATCATTTCCAGAATTAGCAATGAGAAGATTTGAAGCATCAACACCCACTAGTGTTCCTTTTTCATCTTTTAACTGGAAAACAGATACCTAGGTCAGACACAAACCAGCAGCATCTTTTGTCTATAAAATTCTCTTTTAATCACCTTTGATATAATCTCAATCAGTTCAGGGTAAGTAACGTCATTGATAGAAGGTAAATCATTAGCAGCCAACACAACCTGTAGAGAGAGAGAAAGAGAGTTAAAACAAGTTCAAGATGGTTAACCAGGGAAAGTAAAGGTAATCAAGCTGTTACTTCAGTTATTCTTAAATGCATACTCCTGAGCAATAAAAGAGTTTTCTTTCTCAACAATCTATCCTGCTGAATGCAAATCTCTCGTAAACAAATCATAGCAACATTCAAGAGAAGTTCTTTCTTTGAAAGAATAAGGATCCTTTTGAAGTTCCAAAAATTTTACAGCTCAGGATGAAGACAATCAAACTTGAAAATATAATACAGATAAGGCATGCCGTCAAACACATTATGTCAAAGTACTGATCTTTGCTATAAAACATAAACTTGCATTGCAATTATGAACTTAGAAGGCAGAGAAAACCTGAGTTCCCTGCCGAAGTAGCTCTCTTGCAAAGGGCAGAATACCCAATATTATATCTGCACCAGAATTATCAACAAAAATGACAGCCTGTCATGAGAAAAAAAAAGGTGGTGATCAGCAATTTCTATGAGTGAAGACAGGTATCAGTTCGTTGTAGTTACCTTTCTCCATAATTTCTTGCTCCATTTCACTTTAAAAGTGTCCAAGTCATCAATAACCCAGGGTCGTGGGACAAGATTTTGACAACTTGCTAAAAATGACATCCCATCCTTAGAGAAAACTTCTGCAAGCTACAAGAAAAAACAAAAAAGGTTCATATAGACAATTGCAGAAAGAAGCGCTCTTTCTTTCTGCTAACAATTCAATGTTAAGATACATTCATGTTACTAAAGAAATAAAATACACAATTTCAGAAAATCATGATAAAGTGGTTGAACCAAACTCTTTTACCAAAATCTGAAGATTGGAGCTTGGATAGGGAACTAACATTTATCATGCAGGGGAGAAACTAAAAGAAGAACAAGCATCAAGGAACATGCCTAGTAAATTGAAGCAGAACCAAGCCAGAGTATGGTTTAAATTGAATGTTTCACAATAACTAGCAAAAGGAGGTAAGAACCCACGTCAACATACTAAGAAATTGAATCAATATTCCTGATGGATGACTGGATTAATGAGTGGAGAGTTTTGAATCAAGTAGAGGCAATCATAAAAGTGGCTTTAACCTTCTTCATAACTTGTTCAGAGAAACAATAAGGGAACAAAGAATCAGAAAAAGAACATCAACTGACCTGTGCAGAACCAAGGTCAAATATATTTCCTGCAAATATTCCTCTAACAATATTCTCGAGGCATTTGGAACTATCTTCAATGGCATCATTAAGCTGAACTACATTCCCAAAAAGAGATATAGCTTTTGCATTCTCTTCATCCTATTGCATCATAAAAGAGATAGGTCTTCAAGTGAAAACAAAAGGGCAGAAGGAAACTATATTCCTTTCGCATAATTATTACGAGAAAATGACAAACATAAACCAGCAAATAGAAGCATCGGGATGTGCACGAGCTGTTTATGATAGACACATAAAAGTGGAAAAGGGGAAAAATGAATAAACTCAAAGTTTGACGTTAAATTGAATTGTAAATCCTGGGAACTATTCATGGACCCACTATGGCATTCTCATGCTCCTGGAATACAAAACAAGATATTTTCGCCCATATCTTAAAGAATTATACATATGTTTTATGCAAGCCAGAAGTTATACACTATATCTTTTTATAGAAAAACATATTACTAACCTTAACCTTCTTGAATATGTCTCTAAATCCCAATTCTCTAAGGACTTGCTCCCGCAGTCTGCAGAGGAGCTATATTTCCATAAAGACAAAGGGATGTTAAGCAGAAGCTATATCTTTGAGGTAAAAGAAAGGCAAAACAAATAACGGAAACGTAACATACAATACAATCAGGTGGGCCTCCGTGACTTTCTGGATCTTTTTTGAAGTCCTCAAGTATTTCAGCATACCTTCGGAATGTAACACAGAAAGCAGAAATTGGAATTAAAAAAAAAAAACTTAATGGAGAAAACATGATTTAACGTATAGCAGTTCAAACCTACAAATAGCAACTAAAAGTAATAACTACAATGTCTAGAAAAAACAGAAGCCCCTAATTTTAAATTTTCTTCTAAATCAGAAAGTTAAGGGAGAGAAATCACAAAACAGAAGCCAATGATCATAGAGTCTAAACTTGTGTAAACAGAATAATGAGGAGGGTAAACTAAGCAACTCGACGAACAGTTGGAGTCAACAATGAAAGAAATAATGATGGGATAGGACACTATTCTAAATTAACCATTCCTGAAATCTTAAGTAATGGTGAAGGAGCAGTGCATTAGTGTAAAAGCATCGTTGATATGAAGTAAAAAGTGAAGGAATTGAGTGTAATACCTCTGAGCAAATTTTTCGGCTTTAGCAGGTGCATCATTAACCGTATTATCACTCTCGGCACGTTTCCTGAAATCAAATTGGAATTTGTTAAACGAGAAAAAACTCTGTAGATAAAATTAAAAAAAAAAACAGAGACAGAGCTGATATACAAAGCTCATTGTTTGCAATATCTGTAATCGGCGGATGAAACCCAATTTTTTTTTGGGTTGAAAAGAAAAATCCTTCATAATAGCAAAGGACACACAGACATAATAAGAAAAACAAGCGACGAGCTTTATCAATATAAATAAAATGAAAATGAGAACGTACTTGAAAGAAGGGATAGAATTGAGGAAGAGATCGATCCATTGGAGCTCAGTAGGAGTCGGCTTTCTTGGATTGTCAGATGGGAACCTGTAAGGAATGGTGCATGCCCTGTAATTCGACTCGATCGGCGTCAACAGTAAAGGAAACGCAACCATCTCCGAAGCGCTCTCCATCTTCTTCTTCTTCTTCTACTGCCACTCTTTCGAAT
>JAOSBP010000206.1:34892630-34904005 GCA_027563825.1 Erythroxylum mucronatum
TATATTAAATAATTAATAATAATATTTTTATATAATTAATAATAAATTGTATATAATTAATAATAAAATAAAATTTTAAAAATTAATGAAAATATAAAAATTATAAAAATTATTCTTTAATTGTTTGTATATATTTATTTTTATTTTTAAATATAAATCACATAAAATAAAGTAAAATATTTTAAATAATTAATACTAATATTTTTATATAATTAATAATAAAATAATAAACCTCTTGCAACTACCATTTTAATATAAGGGATATAAAAATCATTTATTATACATTATATTCCATTTCATCTATCTTCCAAACAACATTTAATTATATTATATTATGAACCCTTTCATCTTTCCCAAACAACTTTTAACTATATTACATTTCATTACATTATAAACCGTTCCGTTCCGTTTTATTCCATTTCATTTTATTAATTAACATCCAATTAAATAGGCCAAAAGTCTTCCCTGGGATAGGATAGCAAGATAAAACTACCTGATTCCATCCGGGTAATAATGACATCTGAATTCCGTTGGCCAACAGAATTACAGTCATCGCCAGTGCCATTTATATGCAGAAACTTGAGCTTCGTGAAACGTGGATGCCATCGGTGTTGGGACTATTTGCTGACGCTGATATCTTAATTTTAGTGGCTTTGGAGTTATTGCATCCCACAGTGCGATAGGAAACAATTTGCTTTTCAGTGAAGTCATGTCCAAAAATTTTAGAATCTGGGAAGAGTTCATTCTTCCTCAGGTATCTAGCTGTCTTACTCTTCGGCCTTTTTAAACACATACCGTCGTTGTGCTTATTTTAGTAATGGCTTCTATTTCATTCCAGAAGATCTACCATTTGTTCAGCACTAGCAGCTCATGCTAAGAACCCTCTTGATCGTTCATAAATGGGAGGACATAACAAAAGTCAGTTTTTACTCGGGGATTGCACAATTAGCTCAAAAATAAAGAGCTGTAAGCATAACCTTGGAAGCAGTTATTATCAATACCACCTCAGTCAAGGCCAGCCCCTCCAATCATCTAAATTCTATCCATCCCATCCCAGATTCATAAAAGTTGGAACATCTAACCTTGCATTTCTTTTCTTTTAGCCAAAAATCTGAAGCTCCCTCCTCTAAACCTAGCAACATGATTTGCACCAGATATGAAGGATAGGAAAAGGGCTGAATCCAGAATTCAATTGGGACATTTGGTAATTAAGGTAGGTGTTTTTTCAGTAAACTGTAATCAGAGGGCTTAGCTTGTGATTCTCAATTTAACTTAAAGGATGAAACTAAAAATGTTGGGACTTGTATATTCTCATAGAAAATTTTTCTTCTTATAGTAAAAAGCGCAAATGTAAAAAATTTTCACCCCATGCATGTGCTACGGAATAACAAAATAACATGACCAACAAAGAAGGCAACTTTGCCTTGCATTTTGGTCCAAAACCTGGCCATCTGCAAATATTAGGAGAATGCTGATTATGAATATGAATAGTTGTTTATATTTGTCTTCGCCAGCATATATCTAAGTCAAACTATATTGTTTCTTACGGAAAACATAGAAATAACAGAAATTTACTTGCATTCCATCATTGCTCACTGAACTCCCTTTCTTCTTCTTCCAATTAGTTCCAATAGCCAAACAAATCGTGGCTTCACTTAATGTTCATGCATGCTACATGTAGAGACTTCCATAATCAATGCATCAACCATCACAAGAATCAATACCATGGGCATATTTAGAGGCCCTTTCATTCTACGGGTAGGAGGAGTGGCAGCAACAAATGTAATGAATAAAATCTTGCTTCAAATATTGTTTTTTCCAATAATGCATCATTTCTTAGCCTTGGAAAACCTGAGACATCGATACTTTTCACCACTTACAGTGATTTCAAGAGCTCCATCCTGAGCATCCTGATTTGAAGCAGTTCCCATCAACACACTTTTCTCTTTCTCAAGATTCTCTTTCTCCATCTTCAGCCTGGCTTCCTGGCGAGCAATCTCGGCCTAAGAAACACAAAAGTGGAAGGTCACGGATAGGAAACTAAGGAAGCTGGCTGACAAGATCATAACCACGAAAGAAGCATTAAATTGTTTAGCTCAGCTTGTTTTAACAGGGGATGATGAGATGCAAGCAAAGGCATGAGGGGGAAGGGAAGACAAATGCTTAGAATTACGTTAAGACTGAAGAAATGGAAACCAGAGGTGTGGTTTTGTTTGATGTTTGCTAAAACATTGCTCTGCGTAAGATTGTGAGAAATCAAAAATTACTCTTCATAAGACTATTCAGAATAAGCAAAATTTACAACAGGGAACAGTAAGAAAAATTCTCTCAACTTTGTGCATAATAACATCTCAAAACGGGGAGCCTAAAATCACGAGGCATAATCAATTACAAATTATAAAACAAAAAGCTGATAGGGAACTTCTCCTTCTGCTTATTCCGAATAATTAATTAATTTTGATTTTTAAGAAAAAGAAGGGACCTCGCGACGAGAGAGCTCAGCCTTCCAAGCAGCTTCACGCTCCGCGACTTCGCGTTCACGCTCTTCGATGTAACTCTGCATCTCTCTCTCTTTCATTAGTCTGTCCTGTATATCCGCATCCAACGCCTCCTTCAGCTCCTCCACAAACTTGTCTACTACTGATTTTATTCGGAGTGACATTTTCTTTAACTAGACTACTACTACTACTACTTCTTGGTCTTCTAATAAAGCTACTTTGTTTTTCTCTTAACCAAAGATGATCAGAAAGAAAGCTATTTCTTGTATTTGAAAATTAGGGCAAGTACTGTTACTTGTATAACCAAATCAAAGTTCAATCAACTAGCACTTGTTTTTCCCTATACGAATAAAAACAGACATACAAAGAAAAGAGAATTAACCCCTCTATTCATTCGAACTCTTCTTCTTCTTCTTTCTTCTTCCTATTCTTCGTGCGGTGGAGCAAGTAAATTTAACGGAGAGGGAAAATGAAATAGAAACAGACGAAAACTGGCAGATGCAAATATATGGGCTTTGAGTTTCATGTTTGGGCCCTAATGTCTCAATTCATTTATTTTTAAAACTAAAAGGAACAAATTAACAGTTATATTTATATTTATGGAGAACAAAGGAAAAGAATAGAATGAAAGGCATTTCATCAAAATCCAAAAGCATTTCTACTGTTCTTAAGAAGGCTTCTTTTTCACCTGACATCAATGCCAATGCATCGTCTTCTTGCTCTTTGGTTGAAGAATTCACTAAATATTGCTATGAGAGGGACCTCCCTAGAGCCATGCGCGCCTTGGACTCCATGCAAGCTCTTGGCGTCTCAGCTGACCCTGTTAGCTATTGTCAGCTTATCAAGTGTTGCTTGGACCGTCGCTCCATTGACTGCGGCAAACGCATCCACTCCCATATTCTCTCCTTTTCCTATCTCCCCCAAACCTTTCTTCTCAACACTCTACTCAATCTGTATGTCAAACTTAATCTTTTGGACGATGCCCGCGATCTGTTCGATCAAATGCCCCATAAGAATGTCGTCTCTTGGACTACCATGATTTCTGCTTATTCTTCGTCCACCCTCACTCACTCCAAGGCCTTGCATTTGCTCCTTCTCATGCTCCGAGATGGTGTCCGCCCCAATATGTTCACCTTTTCCTCCGTTTTGAGAGCTTGTCACAGCTTGTCTAATCTTAGGCAGCTCCACTCTGCCATTATTAAGGTCGGATTTGACTCTGATGTCTTTGTTAGGAGCGCTCTCATCGACATCTATTCCAAATGGGGCGACTTGCAAAATGCCCTTGCCGTCTTCTCTGAAATGCCCACCCAGGATTTAGTTGTTTGGAACTCAATCATCGCCGCTTTTGCCCAAAACAGCGATGGAGATGGAGCTTTTAACTTGTTTAAGAACATGAAGCAATCTGGCTTTTTTGCGGATCAGGCCACCCTTACCAGCATCTTGAGAGCCTGCACCGGGTTAGCCCTGTTGGAATTGGGGAGACAAATACATGTCCATGTTCTCAAGTATGATCGAGATTTAATATTGAACAATGCTCTCCTAGATATGTATTGCAAGTGTGGTAGTTTGGAAGATGCTAACTCTGTTTTCAATCGAATGTCAGAAAAGGATGTGATCTCTTGGAGCACCATGATTGCCGGCTTGGCTCAAAATGGGTACAGCCGGGAGGCGCTCAAATTGTTCGAGTCCATGAAAGTCTCGGGAATAAAACCAAACTACATAACCATAGTGGGAGTTTTATTTGCGTGCAGTCATGCAGGGCTTGTGAAAGATGGATGGTACTATTTTCGGTCAATGAAGGAGCTATTTGGGATTGATCCTGGACGTGAACACTATGGTTGCATGATTGATCTTCTTGGAAGAGCGGGGAAGCTTGATGAAGCAATTGGGTTGATCGGTGAAATGGGAGGCGAAGCAGATGCCGTGACATGGAGAACATTGCTCGCAGGATGCAAGGTTCACCGGAATGTAGATCTGGCTATACATGCTGCCAAGGAGGTTCTGAGGCTGGATGCTCAGGATGCTGGAACCTACGTACTTTTATCAAATATTTATGCAAATACTCGAAGGTGGAATGATGTTGCAGAAACACGGAGGATGATGAAGGACAGAGGAATTAGGAAAGAGCCAGGATGTAGCTGGATTGAAATTGATAAGCAGATTCATGCTTTCATTTTAGGAGATAGCTCGCATCCACAAATGAACGACATTAACATGCAACTCAAACATTTGATCGAGCGACTGTCTGGAGCTGGTTATGTTGCTGATACAAATTTTGTGTTGCAAGATTTGGAGGGGGAGCAAAGGGAAGACTCACTGCAATACCACAGTGAGAAACTGGCTCTCGTCTTTGGTCTGATGAAATTGTCCAGGGAGCAGACTATCAGGATAAGGAAAAATCTGAGGATATGTGGAGATTGCCATCTCTTTGCCAAACTCGTAACCAAGGTGGAGCGTCGTATTGTTGTCATCAGAGATCCTATTAGATACCATCATTTCAGTGATGGAGTTTGCTCTTGTGGTGATTATTGGTGACATAATACAGGTTCTTTGTTAACCAGGTAAAGTGCAGATGCCAACATGTACCAACACATTAATTCTTATAGAAGAAACTTGTTCATAATTTTGTCTGGAATAACAAATTATGTTTTCAAAAGTTGTTATAGCGTAAACATTTAGATGCATGCTAACTGTACTTTTGAAATGGCTTATATCATATGCCTAATACTTATAAACGCAGCACAATGATATGCAAAGCTTATTATTATGTCAAAACCTAAGGGAACTGCTCAAGAGAATGCGTGCCCTTCTAACCTCCTTCAACAAGTAACCAAAGGTTAGGGTTCCTCACTTCCTCAACTTACATTTATTGTTCATATGAACAGAAAAGAAGAGCCTTTTTCTATAGACCAAGCATATATGTCGATATCGAGTAAAACACGCTTCTTTCTCATTAATAATCTAGACATTCCGCCAAATGTGTCGGCCACATTGGCAAGCTTTACGCACTCCCGTGCCCTAAAGCACCTCATCTAGCAAGTACTGTACAAAGTTAAGCAAAAAACTCTTCCATCTTATAAAAAAGTGTGAAAGTGTTGCTTGCTTTTTCTCCCAGTAGACACCAAAAGAAGGAGATGCATTTCATCTCGGTTTTGCTGAAACGTCCCCACAAGTTGAACTAGGGCTTCCAAGATTGGCTTTTTTGTCAAAATTTCCCAGCATCTTGAACAATGTGTCCATTTACAAAACAAAGCCAGCTTCATATCACCAGCAAAAAAGAGGCCGACTTTCACCTAGCCTCACACACAGCAGAAAGTGGAGCGAAGGAATTACATCTTCTTCCATCTACAAATCAGTAGGCCTTGTTACTTAGATGTGTGTTCTTCCAGCTATAGCTCTCTTTTTCATTTTATCCTTCCCAGCCTACGGGATCACTGCCAGCGGCCAAGGATGGAAGTCTGCCACTGCAACATATACTAGAGATATAGACAACTCAATCACCATCGGTAATTGTAATACCAACTAGTCTTAGTTATCCATTGTCAACTCATTATGTTTCTTTGCAAGTATTCAAATACGATCGTGTAATATCGCAGAAGGGGCTTGTGGGTACGGGGACCTTCACAGGACTACCTATGGAAGGTATAGTGCTGGCCTGAGTAGCATGTTATTCAACAGGGGCAGTACCTGTGGGGCTTGCTTTGAGGTCAGATGCGTAGACCACATCTTATGGTGCTTGCAGGGAAGCCCTTCCGTTGTGCTCACAGCAACAGATTTCTGTCCTCCCAACTATGGTCTTTCAGCAGATTATGGTGGGTGGTGCAATTTCCCAAAGGAACATTTTGAGATGTCAGAGGCAGCATTTGGTGAAATTGCAGAGAGGAAAGGAGATAATGTACCAATACAATACAGGAGGTATGTGGAATCTATTGACTAATGTTATCGCAAATAGGAAATTTTTAGTCTCATGTGGATTGGTATTAGTAAGGGTTGTGCTTTTATGTAGGGTGAAATGTGAGAGACGAGGGGGATTGAGATTCACGGTGAGTGGGAGTTCTCGTTTTTATCAAGTCCTCATAACTAATGTAGGGTTGGATGGGGAACTTGTTGCCGTAAAAGTGAAGGGATCGAAAACAGGATGGATACCTATGGCAAGAAATTGGGGACAAAACTGGCAAGCCAATGTCAACCTTATAGGACAGCCTCTGTCTTTTGAGGTCACCGGCAGCAGTGGAAGAACACTCACGTCTTACAATGTCGCGCCAGTAAACTGGCAATTTGGTCAAACATTTGAAGGCAAGCAGTTCTAGTATGATATCAGAGTAACTTACTTGCAATCAAATGATCATTCAACAGATCAAAGAAAGGTCGATGAGGAACTGCTGTAATGCTTATCAAATGTTCACCGTAATCTGGAATAGAAGTTTTGCGTTTCTGGTGGAAAAGCGTGTGTATTGAAATCCACTTATAGCCAGTTATACCACAGCTCCTGTCCAATATCTTAAAACATCCTGTTTAGCAATCAGCTGATTGTATTAGCTGTTAGCTGATAGCTGATTATATTAGCTGATTTGACCAGCTGATTGCATTAATTGTTTGTCATTTGATGTTTGGTAAAATTAGCTGTTTAATATTAGCTGTTAATGTGTAAAATGACAATTAAGGACATGACTTTAAAACAAATTATAAAGGTATGAATATTATATATTTTAATATTTCGTTGAATATTCTTAAAAAATTATGCTTTAATACCTTATTAATTTACATATGTGTCTGAATTTAAAATATTTTAACAATTTTAAATACAAAAATTGTAATAAGTCCTGATAAATTTATTTTAAAATTTATTTAAAAATTCAATTAAAAAATCATGATATCTTTAATTGACAACATTAGTCATTACTATATAGTTAAAAATCTATGTTTTCATACAATATTAATTTACACAATTTTTATATTAAATTTATAACAACTCTCGATATATTTAATCACAAATTTGATATTGTTTTTAATTGATGATCATATTTTAATAGAATTTTTAAAATCTAAAATTATTAATTAGGAAAAAATATTTATTTAATTGAATAACTAAAAGCTTCAATCATTAAAAAAAATCAAACCCAAGGAAACAACCCTGCAAAGCAAAGAGAATCCTCATTCTGTATTTCTTCATATCAAAAGTGTAACTAACTTCTTTTTTCTTAATATGATAATACATCTTTGGGCACAGAAACTACTACTTTGGAGAATACAGAAGCATTAGCTATCTTCATATCTTCAAAATAACAATCACTTATACATGACGAGGGAGGCAGGTTCTTGATTTGTTGAGCTTCTTTTTACGACCTACACAAAGAAAATGATGTTCAAAACCCTTGATGCGGATGACAATAACTATTCAGGTATCAAATACCAGAAGATCATCTATGTATAGCACAAGCCAAAACGAAAAGGTTAAAAGATAAAGACTCATGCGTGACTATAAAGACAAACAGCAAAAGGCAATCAGCTCTAGAAAATTAAGTTATTTAGTAGCTAAACAAAACTTCAGAATTCTTGACATAAAGGAGGTGCCGTTGAGAGAGAATGCATCAACAGCTACCTCTTTTGGTTTCCTGTTGCTGCATCAGTAACTATAACCACCTTTAGCACTTCACTAAATTTATTGAAATGCCTGTAGAGACTGTCCTTAGTAGTAGCCAAATGAACCTACATAAATCACAATGAAATCATCAAAAAAGGTATCATCATTTTAAGATGACTGGTCCATCAATGAAGGCCATTACATTGCTAACAAAAATACTACGAGAATCTGCATCCTCCAAAGGCCTATTAGCAGTATAAGGACCTGCAAATATCATACCTATAATTGATTAATTTCTTTAAGTTATACAAAAAAAATATATAGAAACAGGGAAGAGATTCATATAGATATCATCCCATCTAAAGGCCGAAACTAAAGAATCCACTAGAGGTTTTGAAATACCTATAAAGATAATACTCAGGAAAAACTTCTCTTCTTATAACAACATTTAAAACCAAAAAAAATAGGGAAACACAGAGGAAAGCGGTACACACCAGGCACAGATGGTAGGATCTTTTGAGATTCTTTGTCAATTTCAGTGGCAAGTTTCACCTGTTAATCATTGATGTCATAACATCAAAATTTAGCCGTTGTCAAAGGCTTACCAATCTTCTTAATGGCAACTTCCTCACGGCTCTCAGAATTCACAGCAGCCCTAAGAAAGAAAGTTCAGACCAACTAAAATAACCCATTTAATCATGCCAATTAACAAGCAAAATCAAACACTATTTCCTTCAACACCCACTTTTCTTCTTCCTGATAGAGAACCAACAAACCCCCACGAGTGAAACCTCATCGTGAACAGAGACATAGAAAGGGAAAAAGAATCTTAGTTGTAAAAGCTAAATTTTTATGAGCGATAACAAGGAACCAAACTCCACTTTCTTCTCACTCACACGAAGCTAGAGATGGGAACTCAAACTCCACTTTCTTCTCACTCACACGAAGCTAAAGATGGGAACTTCTCAATATAGTTTCTCTTCGTTACCTTGGGATCAAAGCGAAAGGAGAGAAAACTTACTTGTCGCCGAGGGATCAAAGCGAGAGGAGAGCACACCGTTCTAATTATCATGCAAGCTACACAAATCTGTAAACACATCCGTAAATCGGTGATGGTGATCTGGTGGAGATGTAAGAACCGAGAGGTGCGAGATATGCAACGAAAGAGCAAGGAAAGGAAGAGGATGATTCCAGAGAAAACGAGAAAGGAGCGGCCAACAGTAAAGAAAAAATGAGGGCAAAATCGGCATAAAATTTAAAAGCTAGCAGCTGATTGCCTAAACGCTGCTCAAGAGAGCTTGTTAAAATTCAGCTGGTTGGGTTGAATCAGCCAACCCAACCAGCTGTTTACCAAACAAGTTTAATAGCTTTTTCACAAGGTCAGTCAGCTAAAATGAGTCAATCAGCTAAAAAAGAGCTGATCAGCTCTTTACCAAACACCCCCAATGGCTAATGCAATCAGCTATTTGCCAAACAGGGCCAATACAAATTTAATTCGTTGAGGTGGCGGGGTTAAGTTTAGCTGAGCTCTACTTCATATTAATTAGAAGTTGGCCTAAAATTTGTATAAAAGAACTTATTTCATTCTCATAGAGAAGAAAGTTCTCCTATGAATCCCAAAAATGCTATAGTCAGGACAAATTGGGTTTAAGAAAATGAGATTAGAATAAACATGAAAAAACTTAACTTCATGACTAAATGACTAACCCAGCTGGTTCGTTATCAAATTGGGTCAAATGGTGGTGCTCGAACCTGCCATCATCGTTTGAGTTCTCAAAATCTTTATCTGACCAACTGGACCGATATGAATTTGGCAATGTTATCCTAATTCCTAGGTAAGACAGAGTTAGAACACTGTTTCATCGTAATACTTAAATGTCTTAAATAGCTTAAAAGGGCACGTGGGTGGAAACAATTGGTTGTACTCGGATCAGAAATTCTGGAACGACGATCCGTTGGGATTTTATCCAACAAACGCTCGAAACTATAGGCTTTCTGGAGCCGCTTATCCGGAGCATTATGTTGTGCGTCACTATAGTGACTATGCAAGTGGCCTAGCAGGGCGTCGTCACTGAACCGTTTACCCCCTCTCGAGGGCTAAGGCAAGGTGACCCCCTCTCGCCGTATCTTTTCGTCCTGTGCTTGGAAAGGCTCGGTCATCTCATTTCTAGCGTTGTGAGTCAAGGCCAATGGCGGCCAATCCAATTAAGCCCCACCGGTCCTTTACTCTCCCATCTCTTTTTTGCTGATGACCTCGTTTTGTTTGCGGAAGCAACGGACGCACCGACCCTGGTCCTCATAGATATTTTGGATGTTTTCTGCCAAGCCTCGAGTCAAAAGGTTAATTTTGCAAAAACGAAGATCTTCTTCTCCAAGAATGTCTCCATGATCACTGCACGTCGGCTTTCGCAGGCTTTGCATATTCAACGTACCAATAATTTGGGCAAATATATCGGTGTACCTTTGCTCCACGGTTGTACAACGCGGTCCACCTATCAGCATATTCTGGATAATGCCCAACGGAAACTTCCCGGCTAGCGGGCCAGACAGCTTTTGCTAGCAGGTCGCATCACCCTTATCCAATCGGTGCTTTCGACGCTCCCGATATTCAAGAAGCAAACCGTGCGCCTGCCCCGAGGGCTGTGTGATGCTTTAGAAAAACTCATGCGTAATTTCCTCTGGAATTCCACAGACACCTATCGTAAGATTTCTTTGGTTAACTGACAGTCGGTGTGCAAACCCAAAAAGTCGGGCGGGCTCGGCCTCAAACGCATTCGATCTTTCAATGATGCTTTTCTAACCAAGATGGGTTGGGCTTTACTTACTCAACCTTCAGTCTTCTGGGTCCAGGTTTTAAGGGATAAATACCGTCCAGACCCGTCCTCCATCCCTCACACGTTGGCCAGGTCAGGGGCCTCAGGTTTTTAGCAGGGCCTTACCGCTACTTGGCAGTATGTCCAACAGGGCCTCAAATGGACTTTGGGAGATGGTCGGCACATTCGCTTCTGGCTTGATCCTTTGTTGTTAGATTGGGGGCCCCTCCTTTTACTGGCAACCTCTACAGTCCCAGACGGAGAATTGGACGTTGTAATCGTGGATTTGCAGACTGAGGCTAGCCATTGGCAACGATCTCGCTTCCAGCCCTATCTCCCGTCTACTGTTTTTCTTGATATCTCGGGTTTTATCCACCACGCTCCTACTACAGCGGTGGACTCGCCCCGCTAGAGTCTGACTGCCCATGGGGGCTTCACTGTGGCGACCACCTACGACTTAATCGAGGGGCTCAACCTGAT
>JAOSBP010000206.1:34904105-34915519 GCA_027563825.1 Erythroxylum mucronatum
AAATGGACACGGCTGTCCGTTTAACGGACGTATTCGGGTTAGAATAATCCCCTATGCACTAAGTCATGTCCGTTAGACGGACATACCTGTCCGCTTAACGGACACATTCGGGTAAAAAAAATTGCAAGATTTCCTCGTGTCCGTCAAACGGACACTCTTGTCTGTTTAACAGACGCATTCGGGTGAAAAAGTGTGCAAAGCGACCTCGTGTCCGTTTAACGGACACAACTGTCCGTTTAACGGACAGGCTCGGGAGAAATAGTACCAAATTGGAGTTGATGTCCGTTTAACGGACATTGATGTCCGTTTAATAGACACTCTCGGGAAGGAGTTATGCAAGTCCCATTCATGTCCGTTTAACGGACACCCAAGTCCGTTTAACGGACATGTCTTTGAAGGGCACAAATTTCAATAGTTTTAAGGATAATCAAGAGTAAAGTCCTAATCCATGTAAGCTCACCACTAAAGTGAGATTGTACAAGCGTCAAGTTAAGAGTTAAATCAAATGTAAGAGTCAAGATAAAAATGTCAACCAGGTCAAGAATTGTCCCGGGAATGGCCCCTCATAGGGCTCACCTCCCAGGGCAGTCGGGCTCCGGGGTCGGGGTCCGACAAGACCGTCACCAGTAACAGCATTAACCAACAAAAATAGTCACTCCTACTCCAAAGGACATTCAACATAATGGCATGGATTTGGCCTGCGACTAATTTGGCTGCAATGCCAATATAACCCAAAATATTGTCTCAAACAAAATATTCATGAGGAGTCATAATCATAACATTAAACACCACAGGAATTCTACCCAGGAATGTCTCAATAGTGTAAGGATTAGGTGCACC
This sequence comes from Erythroxylum mucronatum, assembly GCA_027563825.1. NCBI lineage: Eukaryota > Viridiplantae > Streptophyta > Magnoliopsida > Malpighiales > Erythroxylaceae > Erythroxylum > Erythroxylum mucronatum. The sequence continues at coordinate 34,904,946 of JAOSBP010000206.1, forward strand.
AGAAGGTCTAAATGAAGTCTAATCATCTGTAGAACATACTTAAATAGTACCCTTCGTCCTGTCTTTAAGCCAATTTCTTGGAACCTGTTCTCAAACATGGAGTATAGATTTTGTGTTGGCAGGTTAATCAAATACGCCTTTGCTTTCTTAGAACATATTATAGGGCGTTTAGGTTCTGGATTCTCTCATTAAGCATCAAGTTCAATAATAAAAATCCTAGTGATGTGTTTGGAAATATAAGAAATCAAGGTTGGACCAACTAAATGTATGGAAATCGTGACGAGAGTGCAATAGGATAATTACGTAACTTATTTTGTATGATTTCGTAAAAATTAAAATCTCTTCAATTCTATAAATTCATAATAAAATATGAATCTTAACTTGTATTTTATTTTGAAGCTTGATTATTTTCTTGTCGTTTCTCTCAAACATTTTTTAAAATTGGCTCATATCAACTACCATAGTCGCAAAAGTATCTTAGCTTATAAAGGTATCCACAAAACGTATTGAAAAAACTCTGCAACTATTGCAGAGAGAGTTAGGTAAGGAGTGTTAACTCCCTTAGAGGTTAAGTCTATTTACAATAAGTTTAGACATTTTAGTAATTTAGTTTAGATTAAATTTTAATTTCAATTAAACTTTAATTAAATTACAAATAATTCTAATTCAATACCAGTTACGTTCAAATATGATCCAATATCTCATATTGATCATCATTTAATAAATATCTCATATTTAATTATAAAGTTTTTTCAAACTTTGCATTCAAGTCTAATTTTATTAAAACATCATTTTTCTCTTTAACTCGTTCTTTGTATGTTAGGTTCTCAAATATGAAGGCAATGGATATAAATTCTAACCTTAAATTATATTTAGGATTATATAAATTAAACTGCAATTATCTAGTTAAACAATTTATATTCATATATCCAAATTGACGTATAATAACACATTATGATCACCTAATTATTTATGAATATCAAAGTAGTTTTGATTAGCCCTTCCGTGTATGATTTTTTTATATAATTCAATTATTTCATCATGCAGTGTTCTGATTATACACAAAGCATATAATTAATATATATTCTATTTGAGTCTAATCATATTAGTTCTCCAATATTAGTAATTGATTTAATTAATGATATTTGAAAACTATTTTCAAAGTATCATTTCACCTTGGTTAAGGATTTCCTGAATCAATATTAATCGAGAACAAAAGAACATTCACTCTAACAAGCACCCACACATTTGTTTAAATATTTTTATACTTTAGTCTACGAGATCGACTACTTCTTTCATAAGAAAGACATAATGTGTGCTAGTTTTTTTTACACTATATTAATGTCCAATCTCAATAGAATAATGACTAGGAACAATTTAGGGATAATATATAAATTCAATATGAATCTCATAATTATGATCTCATCATAAATTCATTTGTAATTTATATTTATTCCGTGGACTTTATCATATACTTCTAAATATATATAAGATTAAAAATGCTTTTAAATTATTTTATTACTGAACTACAACCAATCGATTCGCTATAGGGCATAAACCATAATCTCCCACTTGCACTAAGTCAATTATTTAAGTATCTTATACCATATCATCATATGACGATCATGTTACTATTGGGACAGTAGTTTAGTAAGAGAATTATACAAGATTTTCTATAGTGAGTACTTGCTTAAATCTTATAATTTTTATCTTAATTATCATTATAATTAAAAGAAACTATATAGATACATTTGGATTGTTTATGAGACCTTAGCTCCTTTTGCATGTCTAAAGGCTCTAATGTTCTATAGTTTATTACTGTTTGAATAATGCAAGGAACTATACCAAGTCCATTAAAGAACTTCTCATCCAAACAATCATTTCTATCAAATGAAAAAAGTATTTTAGCTATAGTAGCAGCACTTAATGCTACATTGTAACCTTTCAAATCTCAAAATAATAGGATTTACTTCTAAAGTTAGTATCCTTATAACCTTGAACTCTAATATCAACTCATATATATAACAATGGATATTTTTAATACTTCAAAACTATCAAATATCTCAAATAATAAACACTTTTAGTACATTATCTACGTATTTGGAGTAAAATAGTTAAGCAACTTCCAATATATCTCTATAGATCTAATTCTCATAATTAAGTTGTTATCTTTCATATCCAACAAGAGTTGTCACTGGACAATTATATTTCAATAATTGAAAATTAGAATTGTTGTTCTCTACGAGCAATATGTCTCATTAACAACATTTTCTCTCATGCAATTTTTAATGCCCATCCATCATTCACCAAGAATACATAACTCAGTTCTAAAGGTAATATAAATGTTATAGGAAAGTGAGGCAACTTTCCAAGAGAGATGCAATCCATATAAATAAGCACTTCAACCATATTCCATTTCTTTTTCGCACTAAGAAATTGTTGGTAATTTTTATAAGTATATACTCAATACTTTTATCTGATAAGTAACTAGTAACTTCATTTCACATTATTTTTAACTTCTACCAATCGTTTGCTAAGAGCATATAACTCAACTTTAAAGATGATGTATCCACTCTAAGAGAGGCTTATGAATTGGGGCAATAATCATATGTAATGATGTAACCTATCTAAACTATAGAAGTATTTGGCTATCATATTTTTAACACTTTTCCATACCCACAAGTTATGAGTTACTTTTTTTGGGTATCTTTTAATAGATTTCTCCTATATGATTCCCAACTTCGAGTAATAATGCATAACTCAACTTTAAATATAATACTACAACTCTATAGAAATAAGAGAATTGAGACTCTATAATAAGGCAACTCTTTAAGAGAATGATGAAACTTATAAATAATGCAAACCACTTCCTAACCATATTCCAACACTTCTCTATACTAAGAGATTGATTTCAATTTTTCTGGGCATATAAACACTTCTCTTATAACAAGTTCATAGTTCTTTCATTATACAATATTCCTAACTTCCACCAATCACTCACTAATAACATACAATAACTTTAAAAATAGTACAACCATTCTAGGAGAGTAACAAAATTGAGTCTATAAAGTGATACAACTGCTTATATAAAGGGATGAAACCCATATAAAACATAAAAGCACATGCTCGTCACATTTTAATACTTGTTTATACCCTCATGTTGCGACTAATTTTTCTTGGCATCTTCCAACTTTTCTCACCCTATGAGTAGCAAATAATTTTCTCTCGCATGATTCCATACTGTCACCAATCACCCACTTATAACACATGATTTATCTCCAAATACAATGGAACTCCTCTAAGGAAGTGAGCCAGAAATTGTTAGCAATTTTTGTGATGCAAACCATTTGGACTAAAAACACTTCTCAACCATGTTTCAACAATTATTCTACACCAAAAAATTATTAGTAGTTTTATAGGCCTATTACAGCATAAGTTTAGTGACTTACCAAGAATACACAACTCAACTTCAAAGTTAATGCAACTGCTATAGGAGGGTGAGACAATTGCTTTCGTAAAGTGTCGTAACTAACATTTAAGTACATGTTCATCATGTTCTAACACTTCTTCCGTACACATAAACTATAGGTAATTTTAATTATCACTTTAACATTTTCGTCCCTAAAAGTAGCCATTAATTTTCTCATATATAATCCTTAACTCCCACTAAACACTCACTAAAAACATACTTCTCAACTCCAAAGGTGATGTAACTACATTAAAGTGATGGGGCAACTAAGCATTTACAACGAGGCAACTACTCTAAGAAAATGATGTGACCTATCTAAAATAAAAAAGAACTTCCTAATTATATTTCAACACTTCTTGATATGAAGTAGTTATTGGTAATTTGTATGGGCCTATTGCAATGCTTCTTTGTCCACAAATACGAAGTTACTTTATCCTACATGATTCTTAATTTTTTTTATTAATGACTCTCTAAGAACACACAACTCAATTTGAAACGTGATGCAACTGCTTTATAAGGGTGAGGGAATTGAGTCTTAGAAGTGAGTCAACTACTTATATGGAGTGACAACCCATTTAAAACATAAAAGCATATACCCATCATATTTCATCACTTCTCCACACCCACAACTTATGGGTAATTTTTCTGGTTTCTAAATTTTTGCACCATGTAAGTAGTTAATAATTTTCTCCCACACATTTTTCAACTCCCACCAATTAGTCACCAAAAAGACACAACTCATATTTAAAGGTGATGGAACCACTTTAGGGAAGTGATTCAACTATTCTAGAAAAGCAATGTAACTCATTCAGAATGCAGAAGCACTTTCCAACCATATTTTAACACTTTTACACTCCAAAAGGTTATTGGTAACCTTTTTTGGGCCTTGCAATACTTCTCTTCTCATAAATATTGAGTAACTTCATTTTATATGATTCAAAACTTCAACTAATCACTTATTAAGAACATATAATTCAATTATAAAGGTGAAGTAACTGCTTTAGGAAAGTAAGGCAACTAAGCCTCTAAAGTGAGACAACTACTCATATGGAGTGTTATAACCCATTCTAAATACAGAATCATATACCCATATATTTTTAACACTTCTTCATATCCCTAAGTTTTAGATAATATTTATGGGTATCTTCTAACACGTCTCCCCTTATAAATAATTAATAATTTAATTAATAATTTTCTTCAACAAAATTTGCAGCTTCCACTAATAACTCATTAAGGACTTACAATTTAACTTCAAAGTTAATCTAATTAATTTATGAAAATAAGATAATTGAGCCTTTAAAGTAAGATAAATGGGTTTTAAAGTGAGGTAACTGCTCTATGAGATCGATGTAACCTATCTAGAAAGTAGAAACACTTCTTAAGCATATTTAATACTTTTTCACACTAAGAAGTTATTAATGACTTTTGTTAACCATGTGCACATTTCTCTTCTCAAAAGTAACAAGTAACTTCATTCCACCTAATTCCCATCTTCCACTAAGAACACACAATTCATCTTTAAAGGTAATGTAACTACTGTACGAGAGTATTGAAACTAGCCCTTTGAAATGAGGCAACTACTTATATATAGTGATGCTACCCATCTAAAACACATAAGTTTATACCGCCATATTCCAACACTTCTCCTTATCCATATATTATAGGTAATTTTTATGGGCCTTTTGTTGTATTTCTTCATCTTATATTAGTTACTCATTAAGGGCACACAATTCAATTCTAAAGGCGATGCAACTATTATACCAAAGTGAGGTAATTGCTTCAAGAGACTAATATAACCTATTTGGAATGGAGAATCCGTTCCCCATATTCCAACACTTATTTACACTAAGAAGTTGTTAGTAATTTTTATGGACCTATTGTTACTATTCTATTACCATCAGTGCAAAGTAACTTATCTATATGATTCCTAACTCCCACCAGTCATTCTCTAAGTATACATAGCTCAACTCCACAAAAGTGATGCGATTATTGCAATAGAGTAAAATAATTAAGCCTTTAAAATGAGACAAAACGATTTAATAGATTAATGTAAGCCATCTAAAATATTAGAGGCAAATGTACACCATATCCCAATACTCCTTCATACCCTCAAGTCATCTTATATCATCGTTTTAGGTGCTAGTTATATATCTTATTTATTTCACAAAATATTACAAGTTTACTGCCAAGTTTTTACTATTAAAATGTACTTTATGACAATTATCTTTATTGACTAATGGTCAGGTGTTATTTTCATTTCTTAAACAAAAGTTTCTTAATAAAGTTGAAGATATTTATGAGAACTATGAAGGAATAATTAAATTCCTTTAACCTTATGTAATTAAAATGAATATGAACTTTGAATAAAAATAAATTGTATTGAGTTAAGTTGCAATTTCTTATTTTTAGTAATTTTAAATATGAGAAATCTAGCTTTGGAGTTAATTTTATGAGATGCGAGTGAAAGAGAGATAATGACAGAGAAGCCTTTGATGAGTATAAGAATATTAAAATCTTCTAATAAAAATTATTTTAATTAAAAAATGGTCTAATCTACTATTAAATGGTCTAATAGTCCTCTTCATAAAATTATGAGACTTTTTTTCTAATTTTACTTTAATTTTCCTTATTACCTATAATTCAATAATTATATCATGTTTTATTTTTAAAGATGCTTTTTTTATATTTTAGAAATTCCCTCAAGAAATTTAGTAGTTAGAAATAGAATGCAAAATTAGATAAAAGAAGGAAGTCTTATGCTTGATAAAGAAAATGGGGAATTAGGCACTTGAGGTGGAAAATAAAATACATAAGGCTCTTTGGAAAACTTGACTTTTATGAGTATAATGATATTAAATTAAAAAAATTGAAGGGTCAAACAACTGAAGGGCGATGAAGAAAAGAAATTACCAATAAAAACACGTATATGACAAACTTTAAAATTAAAGATATAGTTAACAATAGATGTGAAGTGGTTATATTGATTAGCAAGAAAGAGTTGGACTAAGAAGGAAAATAGTACCTTAGAGAAACTATTCAACAAGTTTACATCATATAAGATGTTAGTAATAGTTTTTTGTTGAATGATAGTAGTCCCTAAATCTAACTTTGCGATCTACAATTCTTAAATGACTATACTTGTTTACAAGGAGCAATGATAAGAGTATATATGACAGTGAAAGTGTAGTTCTTGTCTTATTTAAACTATGAAAGGTATTTAATCTTTATATACATATTGTCGATATATAAGATAAGATATAAATAACTCATGTAATATATAACAACTAAGAATAATATCCTGTAATCTGGCGAATAGATATCACTAAAACATAAGATAATATAATTAGAATTATATGAAAATGTGTTATCAGTCTCCCTCCAGCTGACGAGTATTTGAATTTGTGAGCTTACCTTAAAATTAGTACAAATGAAGCCAAAGCTTTATTCATGACATTCACAATTCAATTAGAAGATGAAAATTGTTTTATGAAGATAGCTTTTTCTCGTAACTATTTCTTTGACAAATAGATGCAAATCTCAATATGCTTTTTACGAGTATGGGAAATTGGATACAAAACAAGAAAGGTGGCCCCAAGATTGTAATACCAAAGAAAGATTTAGTGTGACACAATCATATTTCACATGTGATTCAATATATTTTAATAGCAAGGAGAGCAATACTCATAATTAGCTTCAATGTTAGACCTGTTAACTTTGTATTATTTCTTAGCATTATAAGAAATGATATTAGGACCAAAAAATACAATAGCCAAGTATAAAACGATAATCACTAGGACAACTAACCTAGTTAGTACCATAGTAAGCTATATGGTAAGTGAGATGGCTTTGGTGAAGTAAGTGTCATGGGAGGGAATGAATCCAGGGCATCATAAAATCTATTCAACTGTGGTGAATGAATATCAATGTTGTAATGTAAAGACCTTATTATTTATGAATTAGATGTCAGGATGAGTAAATACTACATTAAGTGTGATTAGTAAGAGGAAGCATGATTTGCAAAGAGAGGGATTGTGGGACTAATGGGTGTGTTGATAAGTTTGGAGTTGCCAAATGTATGAAAAAAAGGTCCTTAGTGTATTAGGTTTAGGTAAGTAGAAGGCCAATTGGTATGGTTGTGGCTTTAATGTTGAGGAAGTAACGAATGTGTCTTTCGTCCTTAATGGAGAAAGTAATGTTAACTTCATGAATAATGGATATAATGAAGGTGGGTGAAAAACAAATAACTAAGATATCATCTATGTTGAATGAAAAGGAAAATTGTATTAGATGATGTGGAGTGAATGAAGAAATATGTGTCATATTTTGAGGAAGTAAAATCAAGTTCCTGAAATTTCTAACTCAAACAATAAAACCAAATATGAGAAGCCTGTTTGGGACCGTAAAGAGCTTTTTTTAAATGACAAACATAATGAGAATGGTGGGGATCTGTAAACTCATGAGGTTCAGACATAAAAACTAGTTATTAGAGATTATTATGAAAAAATGCATTATTGAAATCAAATTGATAGATAATCAATTTTTATAAAAAGCAAGAGTGTGAATAATGCAAATAGTGGTAGATTTGGGAACAAGATTAAAGGTATCAGTGTAATAAATAGTTGGAGCCTAACGATATCCTTTGATCACAGGGTAAGCTTTATAACACTTAAACAAATCATCAAGATTCTATTTTATCCGAAAAATCCATTTGTAGCATACAACATCAACATTTGATGGTGGAGGAGCAAAAGTCTAAGTTTGATTACAATGAACAAAATTGAAATCATTAAGCATAATTTGGCGCTAATGGAGAAATTTATTAGCTTAAATGAAGGAAGTGATAGAAGGTCTATAAGGGATGTGAGTTATGGTAGAATAAGTGATTTGGTTAGAAAAATTTTAAGGAATGCATGTGATCACATGTACAAGTGATCATGGGATGTGAAGATGGTAATGCTAGTGCATAAGTATAATAGGGCAAATGGGGTTAAAGAAGGAACTGAAGGAGTGGACGGAGAAAGCAAATTTAAAGGCACAAATAATGGTATATTATAAAAAGAAGAGGGAGAGAGAATGGCGAGGAACGATTTGCTATAGAGAAAGTCAACAAATATGAGGAGAGATGTATAGTCTACAAGTATGAGGATCAAAGCATCGACATGATTTATATTAAGAGAAATGGCCAGGGAAGATGCATAATGTAGACTTTGGTATAAGTTTATCGGTATAAATGGAACCTCAAAAAAGAAAATAGGTACATTCAAAAACACAAAGGCTGGAAAGGATTAGTTTGGTGTAAAATAATAATTCATGTAAGGGATTATGGTGAAGAATATGAGTAATTAACAAGTAACTAAGAAAGATAATAGTAAAGAATACTTCAAACAAGGACTTCAAAAAATGGGCACAAATAAGAAGAGTGAAGTCAATTTAAGTGATATGACATATTTAGCCTTCAATGAGGTCATTTGTTGAGGAGTACGGGAGTAAGAGATACAATAACTGATGCCATAAGTAGCTAGGTATTGAGCAAAAATACTTTTGATGAGTTCAAAAGCTCCATTGTTTTAATAAGAATTAACAGTTGTGGAGAAAAGATTTTCAGTTATAGTTTTGAAATTTTGAAAATGAGAAAGACTTCAAGATTTTTTTAGCCATGATGAATATATATGGCAACTAAAATAATTAAAAATTTATGAAATAGTGATAACCAAAAAATTAGAGATGGTGAGTATTTCCAAATATCAAAATGGATAAGTTGTAAAGATTATGGAGAGATACGAGGAGAAAATGGAAATGAAAATCAAGTACTTTTTTCATAAAGATATGAGATATACTGATTTATGATATCTGATTTAGTAGATAAAAAATTGAATAAACTAAAGAGTTTAGACTAATAAGGATGATCAAGATGTTGATGCTACAGATTAAGCAAACCAAGAGTGATTATGAAGGTAATAAGATTTATAAAATGCAAAGAAATCTTCACGGGTAGATATTATTATGGATAGAACCTATGAAAATTAGTATCTTTATTTTGCGATCTTTCACAATATAATCAAAATAGTTAAATACAATAAGACAAGAATTATATGTAACAAATTTGGCTAGTTGATAATAGGTTGGTAATGAGGCATGAAATAATTAAAATATCATCAAAGTGAAGTGGATATGTACAAGTAGAAAATGTTAAATTACTAGTAAAAAAAATAGGAAGGATATGTTTATTACTGACAATCATCATATAGATTAAACCTTCGTATAAAGTAAAAAATTCCATAATTTAAGGATCAAGTGTCATGTGAGCAATAATACTAACGTCATGCAACCATTTGACAATATTACTAAAATGAAATTATGAATTATTAGTATTAGCTTGAATATTTATGGTAGAGAAAGAAATGGTGAGGATATTATAATCAATTTGGGGCTAAATTGATAAATTTTGAGACTCTAATTCTCTAAATTGATAATTTGTAGCAATTTGTTCCCATTTCTAAAAAAATTGCCATTAAGATTGTTGGTTTGGTGTTCATTGGTCCTTTTTTTTTTGGGTTACATCATTGGTCCATGTTTATGTTTATGATATTTATGGTAATTATATTGTTTTTGATGTATTTTAACAGTGTAAATTAAGAAATATTTGTTAGTTGTTAGATAAATGTTTTAGAAAGGAAAAATGTTGATATATACGAGAGAAAAATGTAATTCTTATCTTATTAAAAATTAAAGAAGGTATTTAATTTAACCTAAGGGTTGTGGTTGAGTAGAAGAGACTCATCCATCCTTAACCAAAGGTTAGGGGTTTAATCTTTAGCCTAGGTACGGAGCAATCTTAAATTCTTGGGCTAGTTATCCCACCCTATGAGGTGCCTACAAATTAGTGAGGGGATTAGTCACTGTATCCATCGGTAGATACCCTAGTCTAAGGCCTAAAAAAAATATATTTAATTTTGATGTAAACATTATCAGCATACAAATTAAAATAAAAACAATCACTATAACATGTAAAGTATAAGAATAATGGCCTGTTTGGTAGGAGGGAATAGGAATTCTATTCCCTCCGTATTCCTCGGTAATGTTTAAGCCCATGTTTGGTTTAAAG
>JAOSBP010000206.1:34915619-34930067 GCA_027563825.1 Erythroxylum mucronatum
CCAAGGCACATACGGTTGTCTATACTGCTAGAATTGAAGAGTGCTCATCGCCAAACTCATTACGATCTCCTCTAAAGACATTTCATTAGCTTGTAGTGGCGATGGTGAAGGTGGAGGCTATGACTGGAAGTAGGACTGCTCTTGATAGAAGCTCGGTGGAGAAGCGAATCTGTACTTTGTATACTGCAAAATAGGACACATACAAAAAGAATAATCCAAAAAAGAGCAAATTTCACATACCTTAGCTAGTTGGTCATTCCTCGGTACTTACGCGACTAAGGGTGTGAAATCCGCCAGTTGATGGTCAAATCTAGAAGTAGCAACAGATGGAAACTCGTCATCATAATAAGGATAATATGAAAAATTAGAATCAAAAGCATACTGATAGTGAGCCACGCTGCTAAAAGATCGAAAAATCAGAAAAAGCTGTGAAACTAAAACAAATATAAGAGAAGGTAACCAAAAATAAAAAACAAAAACATCACTAGAAAAATCATTAAGAAATTCCTCAACAACGGTGCCAAAATTTGGTACTGCTGTCGCCTGCAACCAAATTTAAAAAGAAACCAACTTTCGTCAATACAAAATAATCTAGTAATGGAAAGTAGGGATCGTTCCCACGAGAAATTTTTATCGGTAAAGGTTAGCTAGTTTAAAACTAAAATAAAGTAACGAAGGGGGGTGGTTTGGTTCACGTAAATTTAAGAGTGTAGAAATAAAAAAATTGGAAATTAACAAAAAGTAATTAGATCTGAAAATTTAATAGACAAACCTTAGTTTCGGGTCACCGACGTTATCACACTAAAATGGATCCTTGATATAAAATTTAGTTTATCAATAAACATTCGCTGGGGGTTGTTTTCTCTTAAGTGTAAATGAATAGAAACATGTATTTTAAGCATTCTTATTAATCAACAACCTAGAAACGATCACAGGTTCAATTGAATAATAACTTCAAGAACTAAGAAACCAATGAACAAGAAAACACATGTACGACGTGCATTTAATCAAGATGAGTATCTTCTTAGAATTCCCTACTCTATCGTAAAGAAGGAAATCCTAATTACTACTTATCCTAATTACTACTTGTGATTAACAAAACTAAACCACATATTTCATTAATCTAGCCATTAAACAAATCAACTCCTAGTTGCGCACCTAGAAATCAATCAATTCAATTAGTAAAAGTAATTCGGAAGACAATTAATGTTCATCAACAAAACAAACATTATTGAAACATCTCACGCATAATAAACGATAACATGGTTCGCCTCAACCAAGAAAAGAAGTTTAGCTACTCATAAAAAAAGTAAAAATAAACAAAGTAATAGCTAAACACAAAGTCTCCATCTCTTGTCTTTCTCTAAAGAATGCGAAAGTCCCTAAAGAAATAGTGCAGAAATTGAAAGCTAGCTATGGCTATCCAGAAAAACTAGAAGAAAAGTGCAAAAAACTGTAGAAGAAAAATGTAAAAACTCCTAAATGCTGGCAACGAAAAATAGAAGAAAAAGACTGCAGATACGTAAAACTATCCTAATGAAAAAGCTGCAGAAAAAGCTGCAGAAAATATAAAACTATTTTAATCCTAAAGGCTGACAAAAAGAACAGAAAAAGAAAGCAGAAAAGTAGAACTACTACTAAAAATCTGTAGAAAACTATCCTAAAACCAAAGTTGCATGAACAGTAACTTTTCTCCCCTTTTTATGCTTTTTCGATCCCTCTTCTCTCTCCTTCTCGTGATCTTCAGCATATAATCCTTATCCCCACTTCAAGTTGCAAATTTCCATTGATAAGATAGCAACATGATCTTCAAAGATTGTGAAAATCTCGGATTTGAATATGAAAACAGATCTGCAGATAATTTTCATCCTTGCACGTGCCCACGCTTAGTCACAGAATTTGCTGTCAATATGGAATTTTGAATTTTCTTCGTTTCTTTTGCATCTTTTTGGTTCAATTTCATCTCTAAGGGGGTATTTGGTTAGAGGGAATAGCAATTCTATTCCTAATATATTCCTTAGATATTATTAAACCTGTGTTTGGTTTGAACCAAACACAGAATACTCATTCCTTAAGAATGTCTATTCTTAATTTTTGAAGACTAGGTAATACCAACTACAACCTATCTCTATCTAATCGACAAATAACTATTCTTCTTTGACATCTGAAAATCGTTCCTTCTTACAAATTTATCCTTCGATGTCTTCCACTTCTTCGACCCTCCCTCCCGAAGTTTCTTCTTCTCTTCTCCAGATTCACACTCTATTGAAGTCATTATACCATTTCCTGACTCTTGCCTCCACATTGCTTAACTCTTCACGGCTTAATCCACTATCTCGTTCTAACCCTTCGTTGTCTCTGTTTCCATTCTCTGTTAGTTTACTGAAGAATACTGCAGAGAAGACAGCTGAAGCTTTGCGGATGAAAGATAAATATGCAAAGCAACTCCAGTCTATGCTTAAGGCAAAGCAAAAGGAGTGACTGTCATTGGGAAGCGTTTTCAAGAATTAGAGCAGAGACACCCATCTGTAGAGGCCAGTGACAATAATTAATAATAATAAATGATAAAATTAATAATAAGCCGAAAATTATAATAATATTTAATAATAATATGAATAATAAAGTTATTAATAATAAATAAATAAATTTGAAGAAGAAAAAATTTAATAATAACAAGAAAGTTAATAATAAAATTAATTAATAAATTAATAATAAGAATAATAAAGTTAATAATAATAAAAATATGAATAATAATAAGAAGAAAATTTATAATAATAATAAGAACAATAAAGTTAATAATAATTAAAAAAATTAGAAGAAGAAGAAAATTAATCATAATAAGGATTTTAATAATAAAAATAAGAATAAAATTAATTGATAAAATTAATAATAAAAAGAATAATAATAAGTAGAAAATTAATAATAATAATTAATAAGTAATAATAATAAGAATAATAAAGTTAACAATAATAATAATAATAATAATAACATAATTAATTTTGTATAATAAAAATAAAAATAAAGTTAATAATAATAATAATACTAATAATAATAAGTAGAAAATTTATAATAATAATAAGAATAATAAAGATACTAATAATAATAAGAAGAAGAAGAAAATTAATTTTGTATAATAATAATAATAATAAATAGAAGAAGAAGAAAATTAATCATAATAAAGATTTTAATAATAAAATAAGAATAAAAATAATTGATAAAATTAATAATAAAAAGAATAATAAAAAGTAGAAAATTAATAATAAGTAATAATAATAAGAATAATGAAGTTAACAATAACAACAACAACAATAATAATAATAATAATAAAGATAAGGATATTTTTGTCTTCTTGTTAGTTATTCCTTTCCTATTCCAAGTTTATATTTTCTAACCAAACAATGGAATAGAAATTCTTTATCTATTCCAATCCTTGAACCAAACAAAGTAATACCCATTCTATTATATTCCTCATCTTTTCTATTCCAAAGAATAACTATTCTATTCTCTGTCTATTCCATTCCGTGAACCAAACAGGCCATAATATCTTTATCACTAGAATATATAATACTATAATTAGAATTTTATGACAATTATGGCATCATTGTTTTGATTTATGGGGATGATGTGACTTTTAATGTATATGTATACTTGTGATTACAGAAAAGTATGTATAGTATACGTACGTACGTGTATTTTATTTTAATAAATCCACGTTCTTCCGGTTGGCTTTAAGTGTAGAACAAGAAGGAGGAGGAAAGAAGCTGTCTCTCTTACTCTTCCTCTTCCACTTCCACATCCTCTTCTTCTTAACCATGCATGCACAACATTAACATACAAATATAATTCTCCATCTCCTTGTATGTATGTAAATCGATCCATCTTATCTTCTGTGTACCAAACAAGAGAAGAATAACAAAAATGTCAGCTTCGCTAACCCTAGGCGGGCCTTCCCGGTGCGGCCGTGCCCTTGGACCGTCCCTCGACAAAATTGTGAAAAACGCGGCCTGGCGCAAGCATTCCCACCTCGTTTCAACCTGCAAATCCGTACTTGACAGATTGGAATCCCTCTCCGATTCTGATCCCAATTCCCATCCCACATCTCCTCTCTATGGCCTCTCCTCTTCCGACGCCGATTTCCTTCTCAACCCCTTGATCCTTGCTCTCGATTCTGCCTACGCCAAAGTTGCCGAGCCCGCCCTCGAGGGTGCCTTCAAATTGTTCTCTCTCGGCCTCATCCGCTGCGAGATCGATCCCGAATCCTCCTCTAACGTCGCCGTATTTAAACTCATTGACAACATCTGCAAAGTCTGTGGCATTGGTGATGAATCCATCGAGCTCAACGTTCTTCACGTTCTTCTCGCTGCCGTTCGCTCCCAATGCGTCTTGATCCGTGGCGACTGTTTGTTGCATATTATCCGTACTTGTTACAATGTTTATCTCGGTGGCGTTAACGGTACCAATCAGATCTGTGCCAAATCTGTGGTCGCCCAGATCATGCTCATTGTTTTTACCAGAGTCGAGTACGATTCCCTTGATGTTCAAGTTAGGACAGTGTCTGTCAACGATTTGTTGGAATTTACTGATAAGAATTTGAATGAGGGCAGCTCCGTTCATTTTTCTCAGAATTTTGTCAATGAGGTTATGGCTGCTAGTGAAGGCACTCCTGATCCCAGGCTATTGTTACACTCTCCTTCTACTGCAATTCCCAATCTGTCAAATGGTAGCAGCGACACGCATACCAATAATGATCGTCACAACAATAATGATTCCAAAGCGCATGGTTTGCCTGATGGAGAAGTCAATGACGGAGTTGAATCTGGTGACGCCGGTAGCAGTGCCGCTGCCGGAGAAAGTAAGATTAGAGAGGACGGATTTCTTGTTTTTAGAAATCTATGCAAATTGTCTATGAAGTTCTCTTCTCAGGAGAACCCAGATGATCAAATTCTGTTGAGAGGCAAGATATTGTCTTTTGAGTTGCTCAAAGTGATCCTCCACAATGGAGGTCCTATTTGGCGCACCAATGACAGGCACGTCTCGTCTTTGTGTATCCAATCACAATTATACTACTTCTTCTTTCTGATGTTTACTGCTATTTTATTCTTTCCTTATACCATAAAAGGACACAATCTAATTGCATGTTTCCTTTGTCTCTAATGTCCTACTCTATAGTTGAACTGTGGTTGTGGAGAACACAAATTAAAGCAAAGAAGACGAATGAAGAAGATTTAGAGAAAAGAACATAACTTTGATAGATGTGATCTTGAAGTGAAATTTTTATTTATTCTTACGAGGTACTAATTTTGCAATGACATTGTATGCGATCATAGAAGGTAAAAGGAGAGGGAAAACATATGATTATATGTGAAATTCTTAGTTGTATGACTCACAGCTGACTCAACAAATCCATAACTTGGGTCTTCTTGAATTCTTAAGAATCTCTTTTGTGGTTCTGTTAGAATTCTACGTATGCACCACCTGTGCATCTATTTCACCAAAATATAAAATTATGGTTCTATATTCTTCTTTTCTTCTTGCGTGAGGTTTGTGTTCTGCTGAAGAAGTCACACACACATATATATATATATGTTAGTTTTAAACAGTTGAATTTACTATGCTAATCCTGGAAGTATGGAAGTAGGAAATCATAAACGGAATGCTATCATTATTTTCTTAATATTTTAAATGTTTTTAGTATCTTATACAGCGTTCAGACATAACTTTGCAGGAGCAATTAACCAATTTAACTACTGTTTCTCTTTTTGTGTGTTTCTTTAAATAACCTCCTCCCATCCCATTTCACACCCTTGGCTACCAACTTCCAACAAATCATTCTGGAAGAATGATATCTAATACATTACACTATTTGGCACAGGTTTCTTCATGCTGTCAAGCAATTTCTCTGCCTCTCATTACTAAAGAATAGTGCATTGTCAGTTATGGCCGTTTTCCAGCTTCAGTGTTCTATTTTCATGATCTTGTTATCAAAGTTCAGATCAGGTTTGAAGGCAGAAATTGGAATATTCTTTCCAATGCTTGTCCTCCGTGTGCTTGAGAATGTTAACCAGCCTAGTTTCTTGCAAAAGATGACTGTCCTAAATCTTTTGGAGAAGATTTTGCAGGACCCGCAAATTATTGTTGACGTGTTTGTGAACTATGACTGTGATGTGGATGCATCAAACATTTATGAAAGGTATAATATTTTCCATTGTATATTTATTGATTTGAGAGTTTTTTCTATAAGTTGTAAAAATTTATGTTTGATGATATCGAAGTTCTTGCATTGACTATGTGAACAACTTTAAATACAGTGTGCTTGACATTCAGTTCATCTTGAGCAACTCAAGAAAGCTGTTTCTGTTTTTCTTCTTTCAATATTAAACATGGGAAAGCCTTGTTCCTTCTCACTGATTGATTTAGCTTTTACGTACTTTTTCACATCCTCATGAGGGCTTCGAAATACAGTTATGAGAGGCAAGAGCTGCTTAACTATTGTGATGTTAAAGTCAAAAGTATGATACTGCCAAAAATAAGGAGAATCAAAATGATGAAGAGTTTTTGCGATTTTGAATTCTTGTTCTATCAATATTATCTGCCGGTCTAGGTTGAAAATAAAATTAAAATTGAACTCATCCATTCCAGAGAACTAGGTTGGACTTGGGATGCATAAATGTTCT
Organism: Erythroxylum mucronatum; assembly: GCA_027563825.1. NCBI lineage: Eukaryota > Viridiplantae > Streptophyta > Magnoliopsida > Malpighiales > Erythroxylaceae > Erythroxylum > Erythroxylum mucronatum. The sequence goes on from JAOSBP010000206.1 coordinate 34,922,294, forward strand.
AGCATACTATTGAAGAAGCTGAAAATCTCACTGGAGGAAATTGGAAAAAAATAGAAAAGAAATGGTTTTTTAATTTGGTGGTGAAAATGATACTCTTTAAACTTGTTGGGAATTCTCATATGCTAATGAGAGCAAGTTAATTTCTGGTGAAAAATAATAAATGTTGATGAAATTTGGTTTAAGGCTTAGTTGCTTTGGTTATTTATAAAATAAAAAGGTTACTTGTTTTGAACTTGCGATGAATGATATTTCTGGTTGGAACTAGGAAAAAAATGCCGTGGATTATTATTTGGACTTCAGGTATAAAAATATTTGATCACCTTGTATCTTGATAACTTAAAATCTTGAACTTGTAATGCCAAATTGAGATCATATTAGATCAATTCCTTTATGGGTTGAACCTGGGAGCAATCTTTTTGTTAGCTTTTCATTGTTTTAAGTGCATTTGGAACGAAACGGACTTATAATTCCATCAGATATTTGCAGGATTGTCAATGGCCTTCTGAAAACTGCCCTTGGACCCACTCCTGGTTCAACCACGACTTTGTCTTTGGCTCAGGATGTAACTTTTCGACATGAATCTGTCAAATGCTTGGTTAGTATCATTAAGTCAATGGGTGCCTGGATGGACCAGCAGCTGAGAGTTGGTGAATCCGATTCGCCTAAGAACTCAGAGAATGATGCCTTGATAGAGAATCAGTCATCACCCACTGGAGAAGACGGAATTGTCCCTGACTATGATTTACATGCAGAAGTGAATTCTGAAATATCCGATGCTGCTACTGTTGAGCAACGTCGGGCTTACAAAATTGAATTACAGGTTGAGTGTTACTTCATTTGTGTAACAAGCCTTCAATTGTGAGATACATGTTGTGAGTAACCTGTTATAGGTTTTGTTTCAGATTATATGACAATAGGTCATCTTATTTTGGCTGAAGATATCATATTTTGCTATTTGTGTCCATTCTATTCAATTTTTTCTCCTAGTTCATTCTTTTGCCCATGTTTTTCAGCTTTAGCTTCTTTTGTCTCATGCGAGAAGTTTACTGGTTTTTATGCAGAAAGGCATCTCCTTATTCAACAGGAAACCTTCCAAGGGCATTGAGTTTCTGATAAGCACCAAAAAAGTTGGCCATTCCCCAGAAGAAGTTGCTATATTCCTTAAAAACACAGTTGGCTTGAATGAAACCATGATTGGTGACTACTTAGGTGAAAGAGATGATTTTTGTTTGAAGGTTATGCATGCTTATGTCGACTCATTTAATTTTAAAGGAATGGATTTTGGTGAAGCAATAAGGTTTTTCATACGTGGGTTTAGATTACCTGGAGAGGCACAGAAGATTGACCGAATCATGGAAAAGTTTGCTGAGCGCTATTGTAAATGCAATCCCAATTCATTTACTAGTGCGGACACTGCTTATGTTCTCGCTTACTCTGTGATAATGCTGAATACAGATGCTCACAACAGCATGGTGAAAGATAAGGTTTGTTTGCAAAAATTTCTCTGTGTTTCCTTGCCCTGCACCCCTCAAACGGAAGAAAGGAAAAAAGGAAACAGAACCTGAAACATCACAGAAGGTTGAAATGAACAAGAAAGATTGTCTTAATCCAGGAACAACTCTTTGTTAATAATTTCACTGTTGAATCCATAATGTGGGGCGATATATCATAATTTCAACTTATGCACTAACTTTATGTTGTCCATGGATGTTGTCCAGATGTCTAAGGCTGATTTCATAAGGAACAACCGGGGAATAGATGATGGCAAGGATTTGCCTGAGGAGTATCTAGGTGCCCTTTATGATCAAATTGTCAAAAATGAAATTAAGATGAGTGCTGTTTCTTCTGTTCCTCAAAGCAAACAGGTAAACAGCTTGAACAGACTATTAGGTTTGGACGGGATACTGAATTTGGTCACTGGGAAGCAGACTGAAGAAAAGCCATTGGGTGCAAATGGACTCTTTATAAGGCATATCCAAGAGCAGTTTAAGGCCAAGTCGGGGAAGTCTGAGTATGTATTTCCTTACAAAATCACTGATTTGCTTTAGATATTTTGGGAAGATCTATTGCATGGGTCATCTTAAAATAGAGCGTGCTTTATTATTTACCTTGTTTTAAAGAAACACTTACTGTTTTCCTTAGAATTCCCCCCTTCTGTCTTTAATAGTGAAGCTGAAGTAATTGCCAAATATTGGTATTGCAGGTCAACATATCATGTTGTTACCGATGCAGCAATCTTGAGGTTCATGCTTGAGGTCTGCTGGGGTCCTATGTTAGCTGCCTTTAGTGTAACTCTTGACCAGAGTGATGACAAGCTTGCTACATCTCAATGCTTACATGGCTTTCGGTATGCAGTGCATCTAACCTCTGTAATGGGTATGCAGACCCAGAGAGATGCATTTGTGACATCTATTGCGAAGTTTACTAATCTTCACTGTGCTGCAGATATGAAGCAAAAAAATGTTGATGCATTGAAGGTTAGTGTTCACTACGTACAGATTCATGGAAATAAATGTAGTTGGTTTCCTTCATCGTTATAGATTCCCCAAGGAGCAGGCCGTCTCATTTTTAAATTGAAAACTAGGTTTCCTCCCTTGTGCATGATTTGATCTCCTATACCCCATATAAATAGTTTGGAGGTGTGTAACTGCCACTAGAAGGCTAATATTCCTTAATATTTTAAGATAGTTGTTGCTTCAATATACGATAGTAATAAGGCATTGCTTCATTGCCTGTAAGATGTGCAAATGCTAAAGTGTAAGCCTTTCTTTAGCATCATTATGCTTTATATTCAAGATTTGGCATTTTGCAGGCTATCATATCAATTGCCATTGAAGATGGTAACTATCTTCAGGAAGCTTGGGAGCATATTCTAACATGCCTTTCACGAATTGAGCATCTTCAGCTGTTGGGGGAGGGTGCACCACCTGATGCATCTTTTTTCACTGCATCTAATGTTGAGACAGATGAAAAAGGAATGAGGCCAACAGTTTATCCATCGCTAAAGAAAAAGGGAACACTCCAGAATCCAGCTGTAATGGCAGTTGTTAGAGGGGGCTCATATGATAGTGCCACAGTTGGAATTAATTCTCCAGGACTAGTGACTCCAGAGCAGATCAGTAACTTTTTATCAAATTTGAATCTGCTTGAGCAGATTGGGACCTTTGAGTTGAATCATGTGTTTGCTAATAGCCAGAGGTTGAATAGTGAGGCAATTGTAGCTTTTGTGAAAGCATTGTGCAAAGTTTCAATGTTTGAGTTGCAGTCCCCAACAGATCCTCGTGTATTTAGCCTGACTAAAATTGTTGAAATTGCGTATGATCTCCTCCCTTTCTCCAAAAACTATCTCATTTTGGTGGAACTTATATCCCACATGGTTTTGTTACTATTATACAAGAGCACATCTGTAGTTAATTCAACTGTGAGGAACTTGATGAACATTTGTGTTTCAGCTGGTTGATTGATATTCGAACTCTCTCTCTCTCTCTACACTGGAGTTTCCTGATTGATGCTGAGTAACTGTAGATTCTGATGCCACTTGATACATTATTTATACTAATACTTCATTGCTTCCTTATGCAGGCATTACAATATGAATCGCATCAGATTAGTTTGGTCTTGCATATGGAATGTTCTCTCTGAATTTTTTGTGTCGGTTGGTTTATCTGAAAATCTCTCTGTTGCAATTTTTGTTATGGATTCGCTTCGGCAGCTTGCAATGAAATTCTTAGAGCGTGAGGAGCTGGCAAATTACAACTTCCAGAATGAATTCTTGAGGCCGTTTGTGATTGTTATGCAGAAAAGCAGCTCCACAGAAATCAAGGAATTAATCGTTAGATGCATCTCACAGATGGTCCTTAGTCGTGTTAGTAATGTCAAATCTGGTTGGAAAAGTGTTTTCATGGTATGTTATGCATTTGCTATTGATGTTCATGAAATATGTGGTTTTAACTTTTAGAGACATGGAATTCAACAAATCTTGAAATTCAGATTTTTGTTACCATTTCTAATCATCACATCTATCTTTTCACTTCCAATAATGAAAATATGCTTCATATGGCCTGTGCTTGACTTCAAATTGTTTGAGAAACTGGCTTCCTTTTTCGAAAATTACCCCAATAATATTATCCTATCCTTGCAGGTTTTTACAACAGCGGCTGCTGATGAGCGGAAGAATATAGTCCTGCTGGCATTTCAGACAATGGAAAAAATTGTACGAGAATATTTTCCTTACATAACTGAGACAGAGACGACAACTTTTACCGATTGTGTTAGATGCCTGACCACATTTACCAGCAGTAGATTCAATAGTGATGTAAGCCTCAATGCAATTGCATTTCTACGATTTTGTGCTTTGAAACTTGCGGAGGGAGGGCTTGTTTGCAAGGAGAAGAGCAGGTCCACTGGTTCATCTAGTCCAGCAGTTAGTGAGGTTACTTCAGATCTGCAAATTTGTAATGACAGGGATGAGAACGCATCTTTCTGGATTCCTTTGCTCACAGGTAATCTGCTTTAGAGCCAGGATAGATTTTAGAAGCTACATCTCTAGTGCTTGACCAAACTATGATGCTTTTTGCATTGCTGAGGCCACCTGTTACTTACCTCTGCTTTATATCGGAAGTTGAATCATGGATGGCTCACTGCAACGCCTCTATTCCTGCTTCAAAAGAAACAAGAGGGCAAGGATTATTTCAGGGAAGGGGAGGTTGAGGAACCAACTTAGACATGACATGTTATGTTTTAACTACTTGCATATTATGCAAATTTCAAGACATCTGACCTCTAGTCATTTGCAATGATTAATTTTAAATTAGGCTGCTGGGTAGTGTTGGTATTTTGAACATTTAACTAGCAGTTACGTTTTGCATTCTGCCAAGTGATGAGGGGAAACTTATTTATTGCTTATGGTTTTTAGTAGGTTATCCAAAGTGCATTATGGGAGATTTTAGTTTTACAACAGCAAACGAACTCTTTTCTCATGCATAGCATAGTGTATCAGTTTCTGAAAAAAATTAGGCCCCTCTCCTCTCTTGTAGTTGACAGCCCAATATTGTTTCAGGTTTGTCAAAACTAACATCTGATCCCCGATCAGCGATTCGAAAGAGCTCTTTGGAAGTCCTCTTCAATATTCTCAATGATCATGGTCATCTTTTCTCAAGTTCATTTTGGATTGCTGTGTTCAATTCAGTTATCTTGCCAATATTCAATAGCATATCTGACAAGAAGGATATCCCAATTCAAGATGAACATCAACTATCAAGTTCAGAATCTCCACATACTGAGGGACATTTATTGGATGCAGAAACCTCTGCAACGGCAGCACAGTGTCTAGTTGACATATATATCAGATTTTTTGATGTGTTGAGACCTCAACTACCAGATATCATATCAATATTGGCAGGACTTATCAGAAGTCCTGTTCAGGGTCCTGCTAGTACCGGTGTTGCTGCATTGTTGCGGTTAGTTGGTGGCCTGGGTAGTAAACTTTCAGAGGACGAGTGGAAAGAGATATTTCTAGCTTTGAAGGAAGCTGCTGCATCAACATTGCCTGGTTTCATAAAAGTTCTCAAAAGCACGGATGAGATTGAGATTCCTGACAGCTCTCTCTCTTGTTCTGATGAGGATGTTTCTTCTGATCATGGCTTCAGTAATGACGAGCTTGAGGATGACAATTTCCAGACTGCAGCCTATGTGGTATCAAGAATGAAGAGTCATATTGCTGTACAGCTCATCATTGTGCAGGTTCTCTACCCCCTCCCCTCTCTCTCAGACACAGCTAGCCCATGCATACACAAGTTGCTTTTTCTCTTATGCTTTTCATGACAATTCGATTTGATGCATGCATAAGTTTTGCACACCCACACCAAGAGGGAAGCAAGGTTCCCACTTTACCCTATGCATTCATAAAGGTGCACCGAATACAGATGTTTCAGGGCATTGGTTGCTTCATTGTAGTTGTATACTTTTCTGGACATGACTGTTTTGGAGCCAGGGTAGATGCTCTTGAAAATGTTTTTGGAGAAAATAAACATGAAAAATTTGTGCATCACTTGCGCATTCTGACGAGGTCTCTACTGTATTCTTTTCAAATAGTTTTTAGCTTTGATATGGCTCTTTGCGATTGCATCATATGCGAAATATGTTTTATTTCTTTGTGATATTGATTATCCTTGACCTTCAGGTTGTATCTGGTCTGTACAAGGCACATCTCCAATTCTTATCAGCGGCCTCTATCAAAATTCTTCTTGATATCTTTTCCTCTGTCTCGTTGCATGCCCATCAACTGAATTCCGAGGTTACCCTACAAAAGAAGCTGAAGAAAGCATGTTCAGTCCTTCAGCTCTCCTATCCTCCAGTGGTTCATTTTGAAAATGAGGCTTGTCAGAATTACCTCAACTTCCTCCAGAATTTACTTGTGGATAACCCATCTATGTCGGAGAGATTAAATGCAGAAACACTGCTGGTTGAAGTGTGTGAACAAATATTGAATATTTATCTGAAATGCACAGGCTGTAAATCTACACTGCAGAAACCTGACGACCAGCCACCGATTCACTGGATTCTTCCATTAGGTTCAGCCAAAAAGGAAGAATTAGCAGCGAGATCATCTTTACTAGTTTCCGCCCTGCGCGTCTTAAATTCTCTGCGAAGGGATACTTCAAGGAGGTATATTTCGCTGTTCTTTCCTCTGTTGGTAGATCTTGTGCAAAGTGAGCATAGCTCAGGAGAAGTGCAGTGTATTCTGAAAGAAATTTTCCAATCCTGTATAGGCCCTATAGTAATGGGATAATTCATTGTTTGACACCATATGCACATTAACGCCACTATCCTAACCACAGTTTTGTTCCTCATTAATCGATTGGAGTTTGAAATCATTGATATTAACTTTCTTTGTGCATATGCCAGCTGATACTATCTCTATGCTAGATGTGCAACCATTCTTTCCTTTTTCTTAAATAAAAAAATAATTACAGGTATCTAATCTAAAAATCTTGTAGATTACACTTGAAAAATGTAATCTTTAAACTTAGGTCCGAAAATCGTAGTCCTGAGAAATTATAATATATTATTTGATGTCAATCGGAAGTTTTTTTTTTTGGGTAAATCAGTAATTAAATAAATAATAAATGAAAGTATGTACATGACTAGAGAGAGCACGGACACTCATCTCAACCAATCAAGAGAACAAGCCCCTGGACAAATAAGAAATCCCAAAGAAAGTTACAAAAAAAGGCAGTACATCAAAAATCTTAGCTGGAAAATAAGCCTCTTGGAGACCCTAAAAGCCTAAAGGACCAATAAGGACTGAAACAATCGACAGATATAAGTAGCAAAAAGATCAAACATGCAATGTTCTAATTGAGAGCACTGAGAGCTACATAACAAATCACGCAATCCAACAATTCAACTGTAAAGGGTTCTGCTTTCTTAAATGGAGTCTGCTCTTGGTTAGGGAGTCGGTCCATATATGGTGTGATTGTTGGAATGGAGGGCCCTTGCTGGAAGGAATTGTTCCTAACTGCTTCTGCTTCACTCTGTTTGGCCTGGAGACCTGTCAAATAGAGACTCTGCTGTGGTGGAGTTGTTGCTGAGTGAGCAAACTCTGCCTTCATTATCCAACAGTTGATTGTGTACCTGAAATAGAAACTGCATAGAGGATATTAGTGGGAAAAGAAACTTTCTAACCATACCTTCACTCAGTGTTTACTCTGAGTTGCTCCTGAATTTGGGTGAGAACTCGAGCTATCAAACTATCCACCTCCATGGTTTCGTT
>JAOSBP010000206.1:34943303-34957754 GCA_027563825.1 Erythroxylum mucronatum
ACCAACTGTACATACATGCTGCCAATTCGTCTCTTCTGTGCCTCACATCGAATAAGCTTAGGCGTTTGCTTAATAATAGGCATTTTCCTGAAAACAAATTTTCAGGAATTAGAAGAGTGTACAAAATAACGAATTATTTTGTCTAACACATAGCGAACTTATGCTCATTTATGGAAATAATTTAATTAATTTTTTATTATATTTGTTTCTCAACAATTTATTGAACTAATCAAAATATGTTTTTAATATCTAATCAATTAGAAACTTATTTCTAATTTAACTTATAATTGAACTGATTAATTATCTTGGTTTAATTAGAAACTAATTTCTAATTAAGCTACTATATGATGTTAACTAAATAAATTAATATTTATTTAATTAGAAAATAAACCAACAAAATTAGTTTATTTCTAAGGTTATTTAACTAAACAAATTAGTTTGTGTAAATTAGAAAACTAATTTCTAATTCTTTATATTATATGTATAATTTGTTATAGCCATATTTGTTATTTATACCACGAAGATATATGTATACATCTCATCTGACAAAAAATATTGTCATTCTTGTCTTATTATACATAGCTTATTACACGTTGTATAATAACTTAACCATTCACATCCCAGAAGCAACTTCATCTTCATCCTCTGCTGCGTTTCGGTTTCTGCTTCAACTTCTTGTTTGTTTTCTTTGCTTTCTAATATGTTTTCTAAACTCCTCTCTTGCTTGATGATTCAACATATGTAAACCATCATACCGAAGAAACTATCACTCTAAACAATCACCGTACTATTCGGTAGTTTGATTTTCTCTCTCTAATTAATCATACCGAAAATGGTAGGGAGATAACACCGATGATTAACAGTGATTGTGTTTTCAGTTAACAAGACAGGAGAGACACAAAAAAACGAAATCATTTTCACCGAAATTAATTCATGGGTTGGTTTGATAACACCGTTCGATGAACCAAAATAGCAAAAAAAAACGTTTTGATTTTTCTCAAATACAAAACAGAGCAAAACACAATCAGAACAAACCCAGAATCAGAACAAACTCAAATATCAACAATCATGAAGCATACATTCGTAGACGGTAGAAGATATATAACAAATCATGCAAAAACCTGATGTTGGTTTCATGGATAACATTTAGAGAGAGAAGAAACTTGCGGAAACAGCGGCAAATGGTTTTAGTATAACAGAGGCAAATTGGACGACATATTCAGATCATAGTTTATCACAGATTTCGTATCATGCATATAAACAAAACACAACCGCTCTGATACCAATGTTAGAAATATATGAACAGATCACATACCATAGGACCGATTGTATATGCTTGAAAAACAAAACATACATACTTGATGAGTTGTTATAATCCACCGGTTAAAGAACGCAGAGATCTCCTTTCCAGAAGTTTGAAAGCACCAGCGTCAAAACAGAACAAAGTTACTTCTTTTCTTATTAAACCGCTGCCTTTGTCCTTTGTCTATATGTGTTTCAACTGTGAATAACTACCGTTGGTAGTTATTCATACATGATGCCGTTTAGACCCAGCATGGGTGTAAAACCGACATCAATAACGAACACCACTTTAGTTACAATAAGAAGAAGACATCAAAGTTGAAGATCCATGAGGTAGAAGCTGGGCCTGTTGCTGGAAGATCTCATGGAAGCCATTAGCGGTTTCATCAACTACACTCTTCTTCTTGGAAGAGCGAGCGAGAGAGTGAGTATTAGAACCAAAACCACAGAGGAACAAAAATGTGACCACGGAGTTGTGATAACCAAAGGCTTTTAGGACTGAGAGATGAGTGCTTTTGCGCCCTTTCTTCGTTCCCTCCTAATTTTGGTGTCAACATTTGGAGACAATGTTCAAAATTAATACTATTGATGAACATTGTCTTCTTGAAACCCGCTAATTCAGACAGACCAGTCAATATTAATACTATTGGACTTGGTCTCTCACCGTACGAATAATCTTCACTCTTCTCTTCCACAAAAACTCTCGCTCTTGCTCTCTCTCTCTCATATTTTCTGATGAAAAGAAATTAATTAGTGCTTCTTCGATGATATTACCCCATTGTCCTAGCCCTCCTTCAACCTCTGGTTGGATAACACCTAACCTTACTTGTTTTTCTGCCTCCTCCTAACAATTTTATCTTGCCAAGTTACAGGGATGGGCGTGCATGCATGCATGGTAGCTAACTTATTTTCTTCTTCCAACCCCAATCTGGAGCAAGGGATCAATCAGACACTTTCCTTTCGTAGCTAGACTCATGCATAAATGGTTAGGAACCTGCAGCTAGGTCTAAGATTCCATCATCAAAAAGTACAGAATTGTAGCGCAGTAGCTGTATTCCATTGCCAAGTAAATGTTGATCGTAGGTTGCTCGAGAGGAGTGCACGGCATGCTATGATCAGTTTAATTAACTAGGAACCAAATCAAACAAGAAATTATATATTATTAGCAACAATGGCATCATTATCAGGCCAAACATCAAAGAAAGGGATGCGAACGCCAGGGGGGTCTGGAGGCTCTCAGGGTAATCGTACATCAAGTGGGCAAACGGTGAAATTTGCTAGACGAACCTCGAGCGGTAGGTACGTTAGTCTTTCAAGGGATGACATTGACATGTCTGGATCTGGAGAATTATCAGGTGACTACATGAACTACACTGTCCACATACCTCCCACTCCCGACAATCAGCCAATGGATCAAACTTCTGTAGCTGTCAAGGCCGAAGAACAGTATGTTTCCAATTCTCTATTTACAGGAGGATTCAATAGCGTTACCCGTGCCCATCTCATGGACAAGGTAATAGAATCTGAGGTCACTCATCCTCAGATGGCTGGTGCCAAAGGCTCCACCTGCTCCATGGCTGCTTGTGACGGTAAAATCATGAAGGACGAGAGAGGAAATGACGTCATTCCTTGCGAATGCAGGTATCGTATATATTTTTGCAGGCTTGCACGCGTATTCTTACTCGTAACTGCGTCAATGCCGAATTCAAATGGACATATGTATCGATTATCATAGGCTTAACGAGTTATAATATGTACATTAGTTATCAGGCAGCATTTAATTTTGTGTAAATCAATAACAGGCTTAACGAGTAAACATATCTTACTTCCTGAGAACAGCACGACATTAATTAATGGTGTCCTATACAGATTCAAAATTTGTAGAGATTGCTACATGGAAGCACAGAAGGAGACTGGATTATGTCCAGGCTGCAAAGAGCCGTACAAATTGGGAGATTATGAAGATGAAATACCAAATTTTTCAAGCGGAGCATTGCCGTTGCCCGCTCCAAGCAAGGGTAATCGTAATAACATGACGATGATGAAGATGAATCAATCAGGAGACTTCGATCACAATAAATGGTTGTTTGAAACAAGAGGTACTTATGGATATGGAAATGCCTATTGGCCCCAAGAGGACATGTATGGTGATGATGGGGATGAAGGAATTCCAGGTGGGATGCTCGAAAACATGGATAAACCATGGAAGCCTCTGAGCCGCAAATCCCCAATCCCGTCATCCATCCTCAGCCCTTACAGGTTCTGTAATTCGATCAGTTAGTAGTTTATTGATAATTCTAAGTATATGTGTGTGTGCGCGTAAAGTTTTTTACATCATTCAATTTGTTACTGATGTTCCAATGCAATCTCCAGACTGTAATTTTACAATTTATTAGTACTATTCTGACATCAAATACTCCAGCAGGTTGCTAATTGTCATCCGATTCGTAGTACTGGCGTTTTTCTTACACTGGAGGTTGACAAATCCAAATGAGGATGCAATATGGTTGTGGGGACTGTCTGTGGTTTGCGAGTTGTGGTTTGCCTTCTCGTGGATACTAGATCAGATTCCAAAGATTAGCCCTGTGAACCGTTCCACTGACCTCGAGGTGCTGCGTGACAAGTTTGAGATGCCATCACCCTCCAATCCTACAGGGCGGTCTGATCTCCCAGGTTGTGACCTGTTTGTGTCCACAGCCGATCCAGATAAAGAGCCACCCCTTGTGACCGCCAACACTATCCTCTCAATCTTAGCAGTTGATTACCCTGTAGAGAAGGTGGCTTGCTACATATCAGATGATGGCGGTGCCCTCCTCACTTTCGAGGCAATGGCAGAGGCTGCTAGCTTCGCTGACTTGTGGGTTCCCTTCTGTCGAAAGCATAATATTGAGCCAAGAAATCCTGATTCTTACTTCAACCTAAAAGTTGATCCAACCAAGAACAAGAACAGGCCTGATTTTGTGAAGGACAGGAGGCGAATGAAGAGGGAGTATGACGAGTTCAAGGTGAGGATCAACGGGCTTCCAGACTCTATTAGGAGAAGATCTGATGCTTTCAATGCAAGGGAGGAAATGAAGATGATAAGGCATTTGAGAGAGAGCGGAGCTGATCCTATGGAGCCTGTCAAGGTACAGAAGGCCACATGGATGGCTGATGGCACCCACTGGCCCGGAACTTGGGCTAGTCCTGCAGCTGAACATTCCAAAGGCGATCATGCCGGAATTCTTCAGGTCCTTTATTAGCTCCTACTACTGCATTCTGTCTCTAATTATACATATATGTATATAATTAAATTTGATTCACGATCATGCTTTAATATGTTGCAAGTATATATGCAGGTGATGCTGAAGCCTCCAAGCCCTGATCCTTTGCTGGGAGGGGCTGACGACAAGCTGATAGACTTCACAGATGTGGACATTCGATTGCCAATGTTTGTGTACATTTCGCGAGAAAAGAGGCCAGGATATGACCATAACAAGAAAGCAGGTGCCATGAACGCCTTAGTCAGAGCTTCCGCAATCCTCTCCAATGGTCCATTCATTCTCAATCTCGACTGTGATCACTACATCTACAACTGTAAAGCTGTAAGAGAAGGAATGTGCTTCATGATGGACAGAGGCGGGGAGGATATCTGTTACATTCAGTTCCCTCAGAGATTTGAAGGCATTGATCCTTCTGATCGATATGCTAATCGCAATAATGTGTTTTTTGATGGCAACATGCGAGCGCTTGATGGTATTCAGGTAATTAATTACTCCAGCCATCAATGTATATCTTTACATCGATCATCAATACAATTAGTATCATATACACTCATCTTATTTACAGGGCCCGTTTTATGTGGGAACTGGCTGCATGTTCAGAAGATTTGCACTGTACGGATTTGACCCACCAAATCCTGATAAAGCTCAGCATAATAATAAAGACGAATCGGCTGAGACCCGGCCCTTGACGGCCTCGGACTTCGATCCTGATCTTGATGTGAACCTACTGCCTAAACGGTTTGGGAATTCCACAATGCTGTCAGAGTCTATACCTATTGCTGAGTACCAAGGCCGACCCCTCGCCGATCATCCTGCTATTAAGTATGGGCGTCCTCCGGGTGCCCTCAGGGAACCTCGAGACCCACTCGATGCCACCACCGTCGCGGAAGCTGTCTCCGTCATTTCTTGCTGGTATACAATATATATGTATATATGCATCGTCACATTAATTATATGTTTACCCTTCTGCATGAAATTCTATATAGTGTATATAGATAATGTTCTATTACTAAGTACGTACGAGTTGGATGCTTGATTCACGCAGGTACGAGGACAAAACCGAGTGGGGTGACAGGGTGGGTTGGATATACGGTTCTGTGACTGAAGATGTTGTGACGGGGTATCGCATGCACAACCGCGGTTGGCACTCAGTCTACTGCATAACTAAGCGAGATGCTTTTCGTGGGTCAGCACCAATTAACCTCACCGATCGTCTCCACCAGGTGCTCCGCTGGGCCACTGGCTCTGTTGAAATTTTCTTCTCCAGAAACAATGCATTTCTTGGCTCTAGACGTCTCAAGTTCCTCCAGCGACTTAGTTACCTCAACGTTGGCATCTACCCTTTCACCTCCATCTTTCTTATTGTCTACTGCTTCCTACCGGCTCTTTCCCTTTTCTCAGGATACTTCATTGTCCAGACTCTAAGTATTGCATTTCTTAGCTACCTCCTGTGTATAACTGTTTGCCTTATTGGTCTTGCCATCCTGGAAGTGAAATGGTCAGGCATAGAGTTGGAGGAGTGGTGGAGGAATGAACAGTTCTGGCTAATTTCTGGAACCAGTGCTCATTTGGCTGCTGTGGTGCAAGGGCTCCTGAAGGTGATGGCGGGAATTGAAATCTCTTTCACTTTGACTTCAAAGTCCGCTGGGGACGAAAACGAAGACATTTACGCAGAGCTACACCTTGTAAAGTGGACGTCTCTGATGATCCCACCTATTGTCATCGCCATGACCAACGTAATCGCCATTGCCTTTTCTTTTATAAGAACCATTTACAGCACATTTCCTCAGTGGAGTAAGCTCATTGGTGGAGCCTTCTTTAGCTTTTGGGTGTTGGCTCATTTGTATCCTTTCGCTAAAGGTTTGATGGGTCGAAGAGGAAAGACACCTACTATTGTGTTTGTTTGGTCCGGTCTCATCGCAATCACCATCTCATTGCTCTGGATTGCCATAAATCCACCTTCGACAACCTCACCTGATGGAGGTGGGGCAGGATTTGAGTTCCCATAAACCAAAACCAGTCTCCACCTGAAAGTCGACGAAGCAAGCCATTGACAACAACAATAACAAAAATACCGATCCTAGTCTTATCGTAGCTGGAATTTTGGGGATACATAACGCTTTATAGCTGAGAATTCTCCAGGCGAATAGCGGCAAGTGAGAAGAAAATTAGAAGATACTGCAATTTGTTTCTCTTATTTTTACTGTAAATTTCTTTGTAAGACATGCTGTGCAGTAGGTAGTCAACAATTGATGCCTTCAAAAGCCTGTAATCTACAAAGTACAATTCAAAAGGTGCGTACAAGAATCAACTGATACCTAACATCTTTATCATATGGAATCCTAAATGTTCCAACATATTATACACAAAAAACAGAGAAAAAAAAAACCTAAAAGTTGTTTTTGCAGTCTAGGTGCAGATTCATTTATGGTTCACCCAACATAAAAGTCAAAACGGAGGACGAATAAGTTGTCCTGAAACAACCGTTAGCCTTTTTAAGTAGAAAGCAACTCCGATTATGAATTTTTGCCAGTATGTTCATCTTCCTTCAGCGTCAGCGTGAAGACAAAAGAGGCTTCCAATTGCCTCGGTTCGTGTTTCCAACTTATGATGAAACAAATAAATACGACATCCATTCTAAATTCATAAAACAAAATGTGAATTCTTTCTCTGCAAGTTACCCCAACGTGCTAACAATTCAAAATAACTGATGTCCTGAGCTAATTACTTACAGCACTAAAAGGAATGTGTATCCAATAAAAAGGTCTCCAGTGACAAATTTAAACGACTAGACAACCTATCCTAGAAAATCAAACTTCAAATGCCTTAAAACAGTTTCTTGAGACTTCGTCATCACAGTCGAGAACAATATCTAGAGGAGTTTACGCAACGTCATTCTGCACTTCCTACAGACCTGATTGCTCAAATGGCACACGTACAAACAGTTGGCCATGCAGGGTCACCACAGCAGACGTTTGATGTGGATCAATTCTAGCAGGTAAGCTGACCACCTGAAACCAAAATTCAAATTTCCCCTTATTTTTGCAGGATATACAGACAATGTCCACGTGATATGCTCATTTAACAAATTAAAAAAAAAAAACCACCTTTTCCTCCAAGTATCTTCCTTGGAATAAATATGCATTCCCAGTTAGCAAAATATTTTCAAGACTGGGTCAACAGGGACCTCAATATAAAATCTCTTCCAATGCTAAAAAATCCAAACCCTCAATAGAGATTTTGTGGATATTAAAAATAAACAATACTTCTTTTTTTTTTGAAGAAAAAAAATAAACAATACTTGAAATCTGAAAGAAAAATTACAAGCGATTGAACTAGCTTCCTTTGCATACCTTCTTAAATGGTGTAACACCCCAGGGATTATCCAATTGTTCTGGTTCACCAGATATAATTAGGCGTCCTGCTGGATCAGACTGAACATGTACCTGATAAACAAAAAAAGTGCAGCAGTGTGCAAAACAATAACTTGTGGTAGATAGAATTGAACTAGGCAAATAATCATGCTCAACAAATGTTTAATTTCAAAAAAAAGCATTCTCTACTTGGCATCAAATTCAGGACCATTCATTAAGACTAGACAAAGAGTCCTGGAAACAACTGCATAAATGTGATGGTTGATGCTATTGTTATTACAATTTAAAAAAAGGTTATGCATTTGAACTTCCAGCCGGACATGCTCTATGTATATCTGCATTAAGACTTCCTAATTTCTTATATGAGAATGAAGTTTGTCTGACTCAACTAATGCATTAAAACTGGGACTCATTTGCTCGTGTAATCATTCATACTACAAAGTGAAAACACTGGAACGATATACTGCAGATGTTAAACTTATCTGCAGCAGTAACAACTTACCTCTCAGATCAATCTTAGTTTCAAAGAACAAGGCAATCTTCTAGCAGGGTGATGTACTAATGAATTAACAAATAAAGAAATTCAAAAAATATGTTTACCTCCTCACGCAGTAGCCCCGGAACTAATGCATATACCTCAAAGCACTCATTCTGTAAACAGTCAAGAACTTAGACATAGCAGTGAATTCAGTAGGCAAAAGTTTTGAAAGCATTTTGGAAAGATAAGAGACGAAATTAGAGAGGATCTTACAGTTCTTTGCACATTAATCTTCACCCAGTCTGCTGGAGTTCCAATATCAATAACCATTGTGTCCCCCCTGACAAGAAAACAAATGGTGAGATTTTTCAAGAATAAAGGGAGCCTCTTTAACATCTTCAGGATTAATACAAGATCAAGAAGCAAGTGATCGTAACTGTTGCTTCAATGTTTTAATGTGAGAAACATGGCCATCACGGTCAGTTGTTGCCCTTTTCCGCTTCAACAAACCTGAGCCAGTGAACCAAGCAACGACTTCAGAACATGCTGATACTATAAAAACTTCTCAAGATGTTGATCCAGCGAACAGCGCATACCATTTGTCTTCAACTGCTTGTCAATTTTTGGTGTAGGATTCAAGTTCTTATCCTGGCATGTAACAAAAGTAAAGCCATAGTAAATGAAAGCATCCTTTTTCACCAAGATGACAAATGGTTTAATGCGAAAAGAAAATAACTAAATGATGAAAGAAACCTTCTTTTATATATATATATATATATATATATAGCATTCTCCATATACCTTAATGATAGGATGACAAACCTGACCATTGCCAAGAAGACGCTGGGAGTGCCAACCCTGCATGGCACGAGTTGCAGCATCTCTCCGTTGCCTACCTGATCCAAGAGCTTCACTTCCAGCAGCCTGCAATCAAATTCATAAAAGTAATCATAAAATACAATCTACAACATCCCAAGCATTTTCAATATCCATAAATCAATTCTATAAACTTTGCTATAAATCAGAAAAAAAGCAGCAAGCAAGGATATTGAGCTTCAAATTCTGAAACAGAAGTGCAAAAGAGATTGAATTTGGAACACAGTCACGGAATCCCAGACATCAAAGACAAGGAAAAAGATATATGGAAGATCTGCTAAACAAATGTTGAATAGAATGCAAAAATTTACTGCCTTATCAACAAGACAGCTTTAAAGAAACAACGTCCGTAGGACTATCAATCTAACACAGCCATATTTTTGTGTCAACCAGCAGTTATACAAAATCATATATCTGCTACAAGGAAATAAAAGAACCCCATCCACTACATCCACTGATGCCTAATATTTTCCTTGCATACAAAATCATATATCTGCTACAAGGAAATAAAAGAACCCCATCCACTAAATCCACTGACGCCTAATCTTTTCCTTGTATACAAAATCATATATCTGCTACAAGGAAATAAAACAACCCCATCCACTACATCCACTGATACCTAATCTTTTCATTGTCCATTTTTATTCTGCTCAATGATCAATAAATGCCTTTTCACATGTACATTGACAATAAGTCATATATTCAATCGGAAAACCAAAGGATGTCTTAAGAAGCAGTAGCGGCAAGTATGTTAGCATTAGGAATTGGCTGAGCACTAACACTAGGATAAAACTTTGAAGTCGCTAGCTAGATGATAAATCTGGAGGGTGTAACATTGATTTGCACCTTAGGTATTGTGCTTCGAGGCACAACTCAAGAAGGGCTCCAGCATTTATTAAGAAATTGGATTTAAGGTTTACAGAAGAACTTTTTGAGGTTTTCCCCCTGGTTAGCTAAATGAACTTACCTGATTTTCAAATCTAACAGCAGACTCTGTCAAGCTATCAGAAACAGAGAGTTCACCAGCACGTATTTTATGCTTTTCATACTCCAGTAGTGCCTGCATACAAATCACTATAGACTCTAAGAGGCATATATTCATGAGAGAAAAAGAGTGAGAGATGTAAATAACTGAAGAACTAGGATTTCATTATGCTAAAAACCTTTTCATAAAAAATTCGGAATGTCCAAGAGACAGTAGTGCAGGTCCTGTGCAGTTGGAAATGGTGCAAAACTTTAGAGAATAGAATCAAAATGGGAACAACAGCTTATCCACTGAGTAATGAAATTTTGAACATCACATTTAGATTCAAATTAAGATCAGGTAATATTATTAGTGCCATGCCAAAAAGCAAGAACAATCTTTATCAAGGAAAATCATTCCCTAATATCCTCAATGAATCAACCCACTAATCAAGATAGATATCAACTAAGCAAATAATCCTTACTTTGGTGGTCTAAATGATTCTCCCACTTGCCGCCATAACTTACACGAAGTAACCTGAGAACAACCAAATGCAAAAACAACCAACGAAAATATTTCTTCAATATGCAGAAGGCAATCAAAAGCTACCTTCCTGGCAGCAAAAGAGCATGAATCAAGTCTAGAAAATCCATCAGATCAGTTAATAGCAAAGAATGTTTTAAAGCAAGAAGCTTCCGGTACATGGATAATCACACCCCACAGTCGAGCCTCCAAGAACTAGAATTCTTATACTCTACAAGTTAACTATTAAAGTAAAAAGTATAACAATTAGAATTCTAAAACGCTATAGTATAACAACTGTAGTATAACTCTGATTTAAAAGTTAACCTATTACCATATATTTCGATAAGTACAGAATTTCAAATGGAGTATAATCAGCCGACAGATGGTAAGGAAGTACAGGTCTATCTGCTGCCTTAATCAACAAATAAGGTAAAGAACACACTTAATAAATGAATGAAGTAAAATTGTGAAGTATATACACTCGTATTTTGCATGCAAGCTTCCAAACTTTGTTTCCCAAACAAAGGGGACATGTATTCCCATTGTCAAGACATTAACTGATTTTTTAATCATACTGGAGAAAAAAGTTTGTGAACACTCAAAAGTACAACCAAAATACCAATTGCAGCATGCAACTAGAAGCTTATCATTCTGAAATTTACACAGTACATAAGTAGATAACACAGCTAAATTAGCAAATAGATGGTGGCAGGAAAGAGTTATTAAATATATTTCAGGGACAAAGAACCCAGGGAAAACCTGTTCATAGCCTCCTAGTTTGATCACTGCTCTCCACAACCTAGCAATACAGGAATCAGGACTCGCCACATTATTAGGAGAAAACCTATAATAGGATTTGATGATTCAAGAAAAGTGCCAAACTTACTTGAGTAAATTCAGTTCTTCTTTGTAAAACTTTGGGGCTTTGAATTCCAAGTGATTCTCTCTATAAAATGTTTCGACATCCATCATAAATGCTGCTTGTTCCTGCTCTGTTCCAGACTCATAGCCATCAGTTGAAGAAGGTTCGAAAGGAAATGAGTTGTTTGGAGTCTTCATAGTTACTTTGTGTTCCTCTTCCAACTTGGGTTTTGGATGTTCCTGTTTGATTGTGGCAAGCATAGATAAGTTGTTCTTCGTCATGTCATCTTTGAGTACCTTTGTATCACTCTCTTCAGCATTGGCAGCTGAGAGAAGCTCCATTGATTCCTGTCCTTCTTCATCATCTTTGTCTTTAGACTCCAAGGGTTTATCATAGGTAGGAAGAAGATCCTTAGGTGTCTCCTTTTCCCGATCATTATCATCACCATCATTAGCTTTGGTGTTCATAAATTTGTCATTGAAAGAACATGCATCCTTTGATTGCTCTCCTTTCAGTTCAACTTCAGGTTTGGCCTCAGAAGAAGTTTGGTTCAATTCCAATTTGGGGCTGATGTCTGAAGAAAGACCAGACTCATTGGCAGCAATTTGAACATTGTCCGTGGACTTGAATTCAAGCGCATCGTTGTCGCAATGAGCTGCATTTGGAGTAGGCTGGATTTGAATATGCTGAGTTGCATTAGGATTAGCACTAAGCTCAACAGAAGGAGGAACTTCAAGATTTTTGGGATCAGGTAACTGAACAAACTTTTCACCCAAGGACTGTGAGTGTGATTGATCATCCTTCTTAGTTTGATCATCAAGTTTAGGTGGCACAGAAGAGTTAAGAGAAGGATCCAGAGTATGACGGACATCTACCAAATGAGCATTCTTTTCATCATCAGCACCCAACTTTGGAGGTTGATGCTCATGAGAATGGGGCAACGGTGGGGCATTTGGTTCAACAACAACATCAGCATCATTATTATCATCGTCGGGTTGTTGTTGCATAGGGAGGGTATCTTTTCCCGCTTCTTCCTTGGCATCAATCGCCTCACAAACACTACTGCTACTGCTACTCATGATGAAGATGTGCAACTGTTGTCCCCCATAACAATAAGATTAAAATCAAAATTAACCAACCTACTTTAATTCGTGCAAGTGAATTTTGAGTGTGTGAATGTGGAGGAGACGGGGAAGAAAACAACAGGAAATCGTTAAGGAAAAAAAATACAAAAGAAATTTCCATAAAAGAAAAAAGACATACATTGTCAATTGAGAGTGAATAACTGAAATGATAAGCAGAGGGAACGCGAACGGAATGGAAGCATTACCTATCTCTTCTTTTCTGAGCAACCGCCAACAGCAGAAGATTCCCACCCCCACCAGTCCTTTGTAGTACAAATAGAACTCTTTGATGCCTAGTACCCTAACTACAATAATAGGAAAACCTACCGATATTTGGTTTGAAAGAGAATGAACAGAAAGAAAGAGGGGAAGAGAAACATGAAAGAAAAAGGGTGTCTGTTTCTGGAAACTGGACAAGGAATCGATGGTGGTCGTATTTGACCCGATCAGAACCCAACATGATTCGGGCCCATTCTTGTGATTATCATACCTTCCATGAAAATTAAACCAAAGATGTCTCGGGAATCTCAACTATCACACAAGGAAATCCACAAACAGTAAAATACAGCTCAATCCGATCCAACTTAAAGCGATCTGGTTTGACCCAATCTGTTTTGAATGGATCTAATTGGACTTGAGATTTAACCACCAAATTCGATTTTATCCGACCATAATTTCAAATTAATTTTTTCTTTAAAATAATTCAGAAACAAATTTATGATTGTAATAGAAGTGTTGATCTTGACTTCTCGATTTTTATAATTTCTCTTCAATTATTATTTGTTCAACTTTCATTGCGCGCGCGCGCGTGTGTGTGTGTGTCCCCTTAGGGACAATTTTGTCTTTTTCCTATTAAGTGGACAACTATTTGGCTTTTGATAAATTAGCAGTTAAGTTATGTAATTTGATCCAATTAAAGATAATAAAGTGGCCTAATAAATGATCTAAATTAATATATCGCAGTCCGGTAGAAAATGAATCCCTTTTAGTTTGGATCTAGCCCATATCGACCTTGTGATGGGGAAATCCGATATGGAAGCTATATAAAAGTTTCTATAAAGGTTAAGATCTCCTACAGTTACTCATATTAATCGTAAGCATACGGTTCTCTGACCCGTTAAAAGAACTTGCGTATTAAGAAAACTGTAGAAAGGTCCAAACTGAGTGTCGGTGAACAACTTCCTCAACTGTTCCGAGAAGATCGGAACTCGTTTTGGCATCAAAAGTTGCTTTGGAACTTGGAATGGAACCGAAATTAGGTATTCCACATTTCTTCAATTTTTACCCTTTTATTTATGATCTTGGGTACGTATTACACGTGTATAAAGTATAAATAGCAATGGAATAAATATATATTTATATTCTCACCTTATTTCATCATTCATATTCCCATTTACTTTAAATTCTTTTGTTTGCCCATTTTTCACAATCAACCTATATGCAATTTTCATTTTCGATAGGATATCACTTTTGTTGAATGACACCCACTTGATTAAATCTTGTGCATAGTGTCTGTGTTTTAGAATGTTCTTCTTCTACTCAGGGTCATTCCTAATAATATGCAAATGTGTATTGTCTAAAATAATATAAGATTCAATTCTTTTACAAACCATTTTTTAACTAAAATTTTTCTTATTTTATTGTCAAAATCATACTAATTTTTAAGATCACAAATATTTAATA
>JAOSBP010000206.1:34962011-34989538 GCA_027563825.1 Erythroxylum mucronatum
TTAAGTTTTATTTAATTTATAATTATTATTAGTAATAAAATATTTATTATTATTTTAAAAACTTTGAAAAAAAAGGGAGAGAAGGAGAGGTAGGAGAGAAGGAGGGAGAAAAATTTTGAAAATTTTGCAAAAAAGTCCCCCGAATTTTTTAAAATTTCTGGTACGGTCGGTATTTGACCGGTATTTTGAATACCAGCCAATACCGCCGAAATTAGCTGATACCGATCGGTATTTTTTACTGATACCACCTATACCTGTATCGGTACTAATTTTCGACCAAAATGGTATGTACCGACTGGTATGGTATAAAATTCGAAACACTAGTTTTGAATATGAAAGAAATTTGAGCTTTAGGCTACACTCAAATCGTGAAACCCGAGCTCAAATTCAGCTTGAAAGTTAAGACAAGGCTTGAATGTGAGTCCAATCTAAAATGTATAAAAACAGAAATTTAAACCTGATCAAAATCTAAAATTTTGAAATATTATTAAAGGAGATTGTTTTATTTATCAAAAAATATAAAATTTAATTCAAAATAAAGACTCTTAAATAAAAATTAATTAATTTATTTTAATATATTAATTAATTAATTAATCGATAAATATTGATAAATTTTTAACAATAATAATTATAAAAAATAATTTAAAATTTTTACAATTAAAATTTTCATTATTAAACGACAACAACGAGCTTGGGAATAATGACATACCGGACTTAAGGTGTTTGTCTCCTTTTATTAGAGGTAAGTACTGAGTTGGAAAATCTGTAACTGGGGAAGTCCAAAATTTAAAGGGAGGTGATAACGCTTGATGTTCACAGAGACACAGAGCAGGTTGTGATAGAGACAAAGTGGACCATTCCAGTACGAGCTTGTAGAAAGACCATAGAAGTTTCGGGTACCTTCTTCTTCTTCTAGCCCAATTTTCACGTAATAGATTTTCTGTGCCCAAATCCCCAATATCAATAATAGGAACGAACAACCAACGATTTTTAGAAGGAAGAGAAACAAGAAAGAAAGGCGGCGGCTCGTTTGGGAACAGGTGGTGGTGGCATTCGACCCGACTAATCTGATCCGATTGACCCGAATTTAATAAACCCGGTGTAAGTTGAACCGACCCTCAGCCCGATATTAGTAAGATTTTTCGCAGCTCAAATTTTGTCTCTCTTCGCTTCACCCTCTTGCTGTTGCGATTAAACGATAGAATTCCTTTCTTCTTCCCCCAATTTTGTTTTGCTTGGAGCGTTTCCTTTTGGAACGATGCAGGCAGGGAAAAGATTCATATTGTTTGTTTCGGTTTAATTCACAGTCCAGGGGCCAAAGCAGGAAGGAAAAGCTTAATTTTAGGTTATATTGTTTCTTTTGCTGTAACTTCAAGCAGTCTTAACAACTTTTAAAATTGATTACTCTGATTGCATCTCATCTGTTAGTGTATAGTCTTCCTTTTCACGATGGAGCTTTCGTTTTGTGGATTTTTTTTTATAGACTCACTTCCACTGCTTGTTACGGTGTCGAAAGCGAATGTCTTTTGTGAAGTTGCTGAAATTTCTCATCTTTCTCACTCTCATGTTTTCTTTTGAAGGAACAAAAGAACATATTGTTATTCGTAGCAACTAAGTTGGTTAATAAATTGCAGTGCATTCGTGTCGACTGGAATACATAAATGGACACTGGTGGCAATTCTCTGCCGTCTGGTCCTGATGGGGTCAAGAGAAAGGTGTGCTATTTCTATGATCCAGAGGTGGGCAATTACTACTATGGACAGGGCCACCCCATGAAGCCCCATCGCATTCGGATGACCCATGCTCTTCTTGCCCACTATGGCTTGCTTCAGAACATGCAGGTTTTCAAACCCTGCCCTGCCAGAGATAGGGATCTATGTCGCTTCCATGCTGATGATTATGTAGGTTTTCTACGGACCATCACCCCCGAAACCCAGCAGGACCAGCTCAGGCAGCTCAAACGCTTTAATGTTGGGGAAGATTGCCCCGTTTTTGACGGCCTATATTCTTTCTGCCAGACTTATGCTGGTGGCTCTATTGGTGGCGCTGTCAAGTTAAACCATGGACTTTGTGATGTAGCCATTAATTGGGCTGGTGGTCTCCATCATGCCAAGAAATGTGAGGCTTCTGGTTTTTGCTATGTCAACGACATTGTCCTTGCTATTTTGGAGCTTCTTAAGCAGCACGAGGTTGGTCTAATGCTGAATTTTGTGTTTGCATATCCTTCATCACTTTCTCTCTGTCCCTCCTCCTATAAATTTACTGTTTTTGATACGTTTTGATGGCATTGATATATGACCATTTTTTTAAGCCTTGTTTTGCAATTACTGTGGTATTTCATGGTTATCTAGGTAGTTACCATTGTTCCACTTTGATTTTTCGTTCCTCTGGTCTCTTATAGTCAGTTGTGGATTTAATCACTCTGCTAATCATTATTGCTGTCTTATTGGTGATGATGCTGGAAGCGGTTGACTTACTTATGACCATTCTGAAACTTTGCGGCTTTAATTTTGATAACCTTCTTGATTATTGTGGTACAAAATTTCAAATACTTCGACATTTAAAACAAATTATTTAGTGGTTCATCCTGTATTTGTAATAAACTGCTTATGCATGTAAATTTTTTCATTTTTGATATTTATAATTTACTTTAGATGATGTCTCAAGCTTGCGTGTGATGGGCAATTGTATGCTCCTGATGATGAAACGATGATGAGAAGGTTATTGAGATGTTTCTTTTGTATATGTTTGCCATATACTCCATATTAGCTCTACATGTACTAATTTGATTAAATTGAAATTTTTATTACCTTTCTGAAAGATATGAGCTGAGGTGCTACTGTATGAAATTGTCGTTAGTACTTGCTTCGATTGTTGGAGTTTTACATTTTTGGGGTAGCTTTTTACTAAGATATCATCAATTGTGCCCCATGAACCAATATGGAGAATACCTAGATGGTGATACTGTAAACCTAAAATGACTATTGAACTACAAATTATGAGCGATAGAGACAACAGGATTTTTTCTGACTTGCTAATATTTTTTTGGACTGCAGCTTAGTTTGTACTCCCAACTTAGTGTTGTCTTTTAGAGGCTATTATGGAAAGACTTTAAGATCCAATCTTAGTATTGGATTGGCTAATGTATTTTTCTTTACTTGATGTTCTGCTGTACATTTGCAGCGTGTTCTCTATGTAGATATTGACATTCACCATGGTGATGGGGTAGAAGAGGCATTTTACACTACTGATAGGGTGATGACTGTTTCATTTCATAAGTTCGGAGATTATTTTCCTGGTACAGGGGATGTACGTGATACTGGGTATGCGAAAGGGAAATACTACTCTCTTAATGTTCCACTGGATGATGGTATAGATGACGAGAGCTACCATTTCTTATTTAAACCAATAATTGGAAAAGTAATGGAAGTTTTTAAGCCTGGCGCTGTGGTTCTTCAATGTGGTGCTGACTCATTGTCTGGCGATAGATTAGGATGCTTCAATCTTTCAATCAAGGGCCACGCTGAGTGTGTGAAATTTATGAGATCTTTCAATGTGCCATTATTGCTACTAGGTGGTGGTGGCTACACAATTCGGAATGTTGCCCGCTGCTGGTGCTATGAGGTATATTTTTGTTATGGGGAATGGTATAATTGATAAGTAATGGGCTGGTTCTTGCAAATATCTTTCTCCTGTCTAATGACTTTGTTCTCCACATACTTGGTGTAAGATAGACAGGTGTTGCACTAGGAGTGGAAGTCGATGACAAGATGCCACAGCATGAGTACTATGAGTACTTTGGTCCAGATTATACTCTTCATGTTGCCCCTAGTAATATGGAAAACAAAAATTCTCGTCAAATACTTGATGAAATACGATCTAAGCTTCTTGAGAATCTCTCAAGGCTCCAGCATGCACCTAGTGTCCCGTTTCAGGAGAGACCACCCGATGCTGAACTTCCAGAGGTGATATTGCTACTGTTGAGTTATTTCTTTTCCTTACATTGGTTTCATAGCATGCATATCTTATTTCAGACTGTAACTATGCACATTAGTGGTTGCACATGAAATTCTAGAAAATTCTGATAAGAATAAATCCTGTATCAACTTTATACCTATTTTTTATGATGTTAAGTGGAGTTGAATATAATTGTTTGGGCAATGTCTTGATCTTTTGATTTTGCTTCTGCCTTCACACCTTTTAAAGTTGATTTGGAGGTATTACTGATTGTTGGTAATTGAATAATAATTTCAACTCCTACTTCTAGTTTGAAATCCTGACAATTAAATGAGAGAGGTGATAGACTTGTGGACACATCTTTGCCTTACAAGCTAATTTGAAATGGACCTTAGCTTTCAAAGTTGTGGTCTAGCATCATAATGAATAGTTCACGCGCGTCGATGTGTACAACTTAAATGAGGGAAAAAAAAGTTGAATTCATGTGTAAGTTTATCATTTATTTATGGAATGGAACATAAGAAAATTATAATACGTGTACTGGTTTGCATTAGATCTATCTATATATACTCATATTTTAGGTTGCTGGCTAACAATAGTCTAACTCTATCTTATGAGTTACCAATATTGATTGTGTCAACTAACTCATGGTCTTCTGAGAGTAATCAGGCTGAGGAAGATCAGGATGATCGTGATGAGAGGTGGGAGCCAGATTCTGATATTGATATGGATGATGAGCGGTATTCTTTCTTGCCTGGTTGACAACCTTCAACTTAGAGATTGAGGCTTTTCTTTCATGTTTGTCGTTTACTAACTTCATGTCTATGCAGCAAGCTTTTGCCAAACAGAGTAAAGAGAGAGATCGTTGAAGCTGATCTAAAAGATCTGGTATGCTTTTTCTGGTCTAGTATGGCATCACTTACTTGAAAATTCGTCTCTGTGGATGTTTTAAGATTAACGGTATTGGCTTTATGAATTGTTATGCTTTAGGCTGTAAACTAAGGATGCGAGCTAACCCAGATTGCTAACTGCAAATTATATTAAGTATTAAATAGAACTGCATGAATGAGAAAGTTGGAGTTTGCTCTAATGTTTAAGATGTATTTGAGGAACTGCTAAATCAAGTTCGAACAATTCGGAGGATGTAAATGACCTGTCTTACAATATGTTTATATTGTTTTAAGCCAAAATCTTATATGTTTGTTTAAACTTTAGAATTAACTTAATTATCTCATCGACTCACTTTTTGGATGAGAAATTGTGTGGTCAATAAAGATATCTGAGTTTGACGTTAATTGCATTTGTTTGTTTCCTTGAAATGTTTTTAGTGTGTCATTCATAATGTTAATACTGGGTTGTTGACCCTAAACAATAGCTTTCCTATGTTCTGGACTTTCCAGTCACTGATCCACTGGTATTATCAGCTACAAATTCTTCCACACAAAAGATTTGGTACTCCTATTCATGGTAGTTGCTTTGAGGCTGTTAAGATACAAATTTAGTCAGTTTCAAGTATTAGCAACATTTTGATTTCCCTTGCAATGGTAAACTTGACTTCATAAGTAAGGGCCGTTTAGTTAGCTTGTGTTTTTTCTGTTGTAGTTTTTAGTTTTCGATTTCTGCTTTTAGTTTTTATTTTTCATTCAAATAAAAATCTATTTGATTGTTAATGTCAATTTAGTTATATTTTTATTACTTATAATACTTAGATAAAACTTAAAGATAAATTACTTTTAATTAATTAAATTTATTTTAATATGTTATATTAAAATAAATAATTTAAGTTTATTTATAAATTAAAATGTATTTATTTTAAATATATTTTAATTATTACATCAAAAATTATTTGAAATTTATATATTTTGAAGATATTTTAAATTTAATTATTTTATTAATAATTATTAAATTAAATTAAGTTAATTAGAAAATTAAATAAATTAAATTAAATTATTTATAGCATTTATTAATAATTAATTTAAATTAATAAAATATATAATATTAAATTAACAGCAATAAGAATAACACCATTATATAATATTAAATTAAATTAATCATAATTTTTATTAATAGTTAATATATTAAATAATTAAATAATATATATTTAATTGATAGTAAATCAGAAAAAACAGAAACAAGTCTTATGGTTTTTATAAATTTTGAAAGTTGGAAAAGACCAAAACTAAAAATTCAAAACAAATATGTGTTTTGACTAAATCTAAAAAAAACACAGCAAATAAAAAACATAAATAGAAACAAACAAGTCCTATACTTTTTGCTCCTCATGTCAATGATGTTTTTGCCAGTTTTTTTCTGTTGTGTATACTGCTCCTTGACAAGCATCTGTCTTGTTCATCTCAGGAGGGCCACAAAGGAATTTCTGATAATTCTAGAGGCTTTGAAGCAGACGGGAATGCAGGTGGAAAGGTGACATTAGATAAAGAATCACTATTCCTTTGTGGAAAGATACTTCCTCACGAAAAAGTTGTACTAATAGTCAATTTTCACTCGCAGGCATTAGATTCAGATCCCATGCAAATAGATGAAACAAGCCTGAAAGTTGAACAGGGAACTGTGGCCGGAGTATCTGACCAGGTCCATTCCAAGCCATAATGCCAAAAGTTGTATCAACTTCTGCTTGTGGTAACCTGTTGATCTGAATGCTATTTGATTTCGAAACACGGGGCCATTGAGCAACAAGTTGCATTGACAAATTCTTGAAAGAACTAGAACAAAAAGCAGTGTAATTGAATCTTGATTATCCATCACTGCTTATGATGTCTGAACGTTTGATATCTTAAGAGTCGTTTGAGGACTCGCCTTAAGAGGAATACTGTTGAACTGCTGTTATCATATCCCACCAAATCATAAAACTAGAATTAGACTTTCACCTCAGGCATGGATCCAGCTAAGTTAAACAATAATTTGTCGCATGAACAGCTTATGACCACCCCTAGCAAACGCACACTGACGTGGTAAAGGTAAAATCCCCAATTCTTGTTTATGGCAAAGTAGTGCGCAACAAAAGGGTCATGAAAAGCCTTTCTGTTAATGAACTTGTATTTTAGTGCTGGAAGCTATGGAGCTGGAATTGTAGATGATTTTACAAACTGGAGGATTCTGCCCCCAAGTTTCTTGGCATGATGCCTGCATGTCGTGGTAGTTTATGATATTGTTAGGCCCGGCGGCTACTAATATCATAAATAATAAAAAATATAAAATTTTAAATAATTCTTTATATAACATGATTATTGAAAGTCACCAAGTATTAGTCGTATGCAATAGTTATCAAAAATGCTATTGCAACGTTTTTTCTCTGCCTGTTTTTGGTGTTCATGCCGTTGTCCTAGACTAGAGTCAGTGTTCATGGCTGACCCGTTTACTCAATCCCAAGATTTTGCAAATCATTCAAAAGATTTAGGACTATAAATTAGGATGATACATATAATTTAGTTTAATTTGAAATTTGGAGTTAATTAGATTTAAACTTTATTTTAAAAAATTTTAAATTTCAAGTTGAGTTGGATCTAAAGTTTTACAATCAAGTTTAGCTTAAACCCTAATTCTTTCCTCCTTTAATCCCTTCCTTGTTATCTAGTGAGAGAGTAATTAGAAAAATGCATAAAATTTGAATGAAGAATTAGGTGTTTACTTAGATGTTTCTTTGAATGAAGAATCTCCATAAGACTCACTGGAACCAAAAAATCAAAATTACCACAACAATGAAATAAAGAATTAAAAAGGTATAGAGGTTTGCATTGATTGTAAATAGGGTAAATTATATTAAATTTATTTTACCTAAGTTTACAATACTAATTTGAAATTTAAAAAGTGGTCTTAAAAATACTTCAACTTTTAATTTTATCCTAAAATAACTCGTTATTACACTCCCAATTAATGTTGCAGATGTAGCAACACGTTTCATATTTATGCCACATTAAATAATTGAAAATGGCCTATCATATTTTTGGAGTAGTTTCATATCAACATTCTAAGAACCTTAACTCACAAAGCAATGCAACAACCATTTTCTCAATCAAGTGTTTATTTTCTACCTTTGTGTTTGAAAGATCCTAATCCAAAATTATAGTATATGAATACTAGATAAATCACCAACGATTCTCCCTTGAGTTTGCTTTAAAAGTCCCCAAGTTCAACAACTAAGTATGTCAAAAACCCATAAAATTCATGATTCTTTACTTTCTTTTACGGAGGAAATTGGGTTTTTTAAAACCCAAATTTAAAACATTATTAAAAGATTTTTACAAAAATTGAGCAAACCATCAAGCCCAAGTTCCAGATTTTTTCAGGATTTAGGCATAGGTCAAACGTAGATTATAGAAATAGTATCTTCTTGACCTATTGTTTCGTAAAGAAATGTTGATAATAGACTTGGTCCTTTAATATCGTAGTTAAAGAGATTTTCTGGATCACTATGTTGTTTTTAAGTTTTTGAAGTCTCTTAAGTGGATTTTGATCATGACATGAGGAAGACAATGATGCCAATTATCAAATTCTTAAAGAGTTATGAGATTAGTTCTTTGTAGATTATTACATGTATATTATACTTTCCCCATATCGTATTGTCCAAACCGGAGAATATTATGCATTACTTTGGATAGGTTGAGGAAATGGGTTTGATATAAAATCTAAGATGTTTCTATGCATTGTCAAGATACAATCTTCAATGAGTTTAGAGTAGTTCTAGGGATTTATTTTTTTTAATTTTCGTATGAGGTAGCATAAGTGGGACACATGTCAGTTATGTGTTTACTGAATTTCCAACATGATTTGCCATGTCAACACCATTAACAAAGAATCTAACGATGAGCTATTTTTGTGAAAAATTGAAAATTGAAGCATTTTAGCATCACATTTTAAAGTTTGAGCTAGGATTGTAAAATTGAGTAAAGTTTTTTTTTAATTTATCCTTTAAAATATTTTGGGAAGGAATATTGGATTTACCTACTATCCAAACATTTTCTCTCTTTATGGAACCTGTAAGGTAAGTTAAAAATAGTTTGTATGAAAAAAGTCTTTTATATTCTACATTTTACAAATGTTGAAGACTTTAAATTGGCTTTAAATTATGATCCATATGTATTAGAACAACACTTTTTTCTCCTTATACGTTAGATGTTCTGGTTTGTACTTGACATCACTCCTCCTATATCCTTGCAAGCATGTTTTAAAGGGCATGCACCAAAGCTTTATAGCATTGAAATATTGCCAATAATAAGGAATAATTTGGCATATATGATTTGAGTGGACAAAACTACAATGATAATAGTTAGAGGTAAGTTTGCAAGATATGTGTGAATTTTAGGTTGTTTAAGTTGTTGATTTTAAAAATATTTGTAGGCAAATTATGTCAAAGATTTGAATATGAAAAAATACTCTCTTTTTCAGGTATGGATTGGTTTGTCACTTATAATCAAGTTGATACAAGTGCAACCCTATGAAAGAGAGTTGTATTGAAGATAAGGACTTTGGATAGTGGACATTGGTTACAATAAGAAGCTATAAGGCTAAAACACCTTTCAAATAAAAAGGTGAATCTAATAACCTTAAGAATTTCGAGTTCAATCTGTAGAATTCCAATTCATTTACAAGCTTAAGCATCCAAAAGGTTAAGGAATCAGAAACCACTATTATGCATAGTACACTCCTAAAAACGACAGGGAAACACTACTAAGAAGGGGTAAGAACCTCTTCACCTCTGTAAGTGTGGGAGAAAATAAACCCCTTCCTTTTTAATTCTTACACAATAATGTAAGGATCACCAAACAAGATCGATAGAGACAAATCATCCATTAAACCCATTTAGAAAACCAAGCAAATTGCTCCTTCTAATGAAAAGCCAATTCATTTATAGCACCATAAATGGCATAGAGTTTTTACTCTAATCCCGCCGTATTCGACTGAAGAATCACTAAACAAGTATATGTAAAAGCTTACATGCTTAAAAGATCAGTCTTACTTGTTGCTCAAAACATTATAAGCTTGGAGGTATGCATATAGATAATAGAAACAAATTATTCAGGGTAAGAAATATGAATTGTTTATCAAGGACAAGAAGATAAATGGTGGGACTAATACAGTCAAACAAACAACTTAATTCAGATAAAGTTTCCTTTTTTGGCGACTTATTATAATGAATGGAAATTCTCTTTTGGAATGTTAAAAGAGCAAACAATCCTTTATTTCGCAAAACATAAGGGACTAACTCCACCAACATCACCCTAACATTGTGTCCATTATTGAACAATAATTTAATGGCTTTGAAGCTTGTAAACAATAGAGAAAGTAAGTTTTACTTACATGTATGTTGAAGCTTCTACCTTCTCTAGACGAATTTACCTCATGTGGAGATAAAAGAATCTACAATTGAGCAAAATCAATGCTTCCTACCAACATATTTTTGTAGAAGTTGTAATTTCTCACAATAATGTCAAACTGATTATTGAGATCTATGTTAGTCCTTTTTAAATTTAAGGAAGTAGTTGTGGAATTTCTTTACACCCACATCTAGTTATGTTTTTGGTTTATGGCTCATCATTTGAAATTTCAATTAAATATTGCACTCCTATGAAAAAATAGATGACTCTTTAAGAATAAGGGAAAATAGTCACTTGGAATTAATGATTAATAATTGCAATCTAATTTACTTGGATTTTACTGACAATCCCTTCACCTAATGTAATGGTAGAGAAGGAAGGGTCAAGTTTCTGGACACTTACACAACATTTTCAAAAATTCTCATTAGCAACTATTTTTTCCAATGTTAGAATCCTTCATATGGTTAATCACTACTAAGATCATTGCCCCATTTTATTAGATTTAAGAGAATAAAACTTCATTCTATATAATAAGATATTTAAATTCGAAGTAACTTAGATGACTCTTCTAAGTTACAATGATATTATTAGGGATGTTTAGTCCTATTGTTCTTTAAGTTTTACATTTATAATCCATAAAATAGGCTTATATTTGATGATTTAGTATAAAGAGATCCTTGTTTCTGTTTCAAGAAAGAAGAAGAGACTTATAGTGAGATTGAACAATATCCAAAAATACTTGATGAAGAAACTAAATAATTGTGTCATCAACTTAAAAGAAAAATTGAAGAGTGAATATGATCAATTAGTAGGAATGAGTTGTGGTCCTTTCTTACTTTGTATATTTTTTGTATAGTTTCCCTTAATTTAGGATTAGGAATATGCATACAACTATATGGTCGAATCTTTATATCTTATATATACATATTAGTGAAATATATAAAAAATATCATACATATTCATAACTGGGTATTAGATCTTTGGGCATTAATTCTTTCTTCTTTCAAACCCCAACCACCTTTTCTCTTAAAACCATAGTCCTTTATTTTTCTTTTCTAAAAATCCCAATCATTTTCTTCCTTGAAACCATTAATCGCACCATAATATATCTACCAAAAGTGAGGGTAATTTTTTAACAACTAGAAAATACCCAACGTGTCCATTTAAGATACTCCCTCATCCATCCATATTAAATTGGATGACGCTAACTATCAAATTTGGACTAAGAATTTGGAGATGTATGTTGTTGGAAGAAAAAATGAGCTAATATCAACAGAAAGAAAATTTCACCCTTAAAAGATAATCTATGCTAAGATGAACGGAAGATTGAAGATGCACTAGTTAAATCTTGGCTCATAAATTCATTAGGCGATAATCTAATGTCATACTTTGTTCAATATGGAATAACAAAGGAAGTTTGTAAAGTTGTAAAAGGAAGTTAACTTTATGTATTTGGCTCTTTTCAAGTCCTTGAATATTAAAATAAATTTTTATAGGCTTGATTATCGAAGTCCAAATGATATAATATGTGCTAATGATATTGAAGATATGGTCAATATCTTTCTTGCTAGTCTTAATCATAATCTAGATCAATTTAGTAGTCATATTCTAGCTACTTCTCCCTTACCAAGAATTAAAAAAAAGCATATTCCTTGGTTTATAGAGAAGTACAATGATAGGTGACTATAAGGGAAGATATCTAATCGGAGGCCTTAGCTCTAGATGTCCATGGTATTTTTATTTCAGATCTTAGAGATTCTATAACTCACCAATCTCAATTTTGCACCCAATTCCATGATAATACATATACAATTAGTATAATCTAGAAGAAACATGATTATCCGTAATGATATAATCTCAAGCAAGTTAAGAAAAAATTTAGAAATGCTCATAATGTTACTATAATATCTTATATTTCTTATGTATCTCGGGTGTCTTCTCAAGAATGTAATTTTGGTTTAATTCTTCTTGCATGATGCTTGGGTTATTAATTTAGGGGCCACTAATCATATAACTAGTAACACTTCTATCATTAATTCTCTAACGTCTACATTAGTTAAGTATGTATATGTTGATGATTGGAAATTTATGCCAATTTTAAGGCCTAAAGATATGTCTCTTTTTTCAACATTTTTGATGTCCTGTATTTTTCTCACACATGCATTTTCAAATAACCTCCTCTCCGTCAAAAAAATAATAAAGGATCGTAATTGTTATGTAATTTTTTACTTTAGTTATTGTGTTTTTTAGGACAACCTTACAAAGATGATTGGAATTGGTAAGAAAAAGGATAATATGTATTATTTTAAATATAACTAAGGCATAAAAGCTCTTACTAATGGCTTCCAAACAAAGAGAGAGACAATCAATACATAGAGGATTATGCTTTGACATTGTTAGTTGAAACATCTATCTTTCTCTTATTTAAAATATTTGTTTCTAAAATTAGATGTGACCAATGCATTTATTCCAAAAATCATCATGTTTCTTTTCAAGTTAGTTTTAATAAAATTATTGTTCTTTTTTCTGTTTATGCTAACGTATACCCTTCTATATCAGGATATAAATATTTTTTATCCTTTTATTGATGACTATATTAGGGATTTGACAAAATTTAAGATTGATGTTTGATGTACATCATGTTTTTCACTCAATCTAACACTAAAATAAAAAATTTTATTTTGACAACAGTCAAGAGTTTGTAAAATATTTTCTTGTTGATTTTATGACATAAAAGGGCATTCTT
This sequence comes from Erythroxylum mucronatum, assembly GCA_027563825.1. Classification (NCBI taxonomy): domain Eukaryota; kingdom Viridiplantae; phylum Streptophyta; class Magnoliopsida; order Malpighiales; family Erythroxylaceae; genus Erythroxylum; species Erythroxylum mucronatum. Next base: position 34,975,050 of record JAOSBP010000206.1, read on the forward strand.
CACTAAATAACTTGTGTTTACACACCGAAACATAATAGCAAAAGATAAGAATCATCCCCTCCGTAAAGTAGCCCAAACCTTATGTTCTACTATGCTAGTTCCAAAAAGTGTTTGGGCTGAAGTTCTAAACAATTTTTTTTCTTATTAATCGAATGCCTACTAGGATTCTTGATTTTTAAACTCTCTTAAAGATGCTATTTAGATTTCACTCCATTCTTATGCTCTAAATATTTACTCTAAGGTTTTTAGTTGTGTGTATTTTGTTTATGTTCACTCTCTTTATGGAGACAAACTTGATCATCTTACTATCAAAAATGTTTTTCTTAGCTACTGCAATTTATAGAAGTGATTCAAATATTTTCATCCTCTTATGGAAACCTATTATGTCTTAATGGATGTTCAGTTTTGTGAAAATGAATTTTATTTTTCAAAGAGATATTCATAGTTCCTTTTCAAAGGTAGATTGATAGTAAAGAATAGGAATAATTATGGATAAGAGAAAAGAAGATATAGATCTTAGGTACAAGAACACGAAGAAAAATGAAAAATATGTAGTTTTAAATGACCCATCTATTGAGGAAAATAAAATTAAACGTAATGGTAGACCACCTTGTTTCTTTACACGATATTTTAAAGAAAAGAAAAGTATTAAGATTATGCCTCTTAAATCTAGTACCTCCCTTGATGAAATGACTATAATATTAGATGAATCTTCCAGGATTGGCACTGAGGTATGTACTTATTCTCCTAAATCTCTTGAAATTCTTAATCCTAATTGTAATCTTGATCATAATAGGAAATGTCCTCTTTGTGAAGAAAAAACACTTGATAGATTCAATTTTTTAAAGGCCTCCAATGCTGTTTATATAATCTCAAACTTCATATCTTATAATTGTTTGTCTAAAGCTAACTTAAAATTTGCTCTTTAGTTGCCCATTATATCTATTCTTAGTCATTTTTAAGAAACTCTTAAAGATCCTAAATGGAAGGATGCAATGGTAGATGAAATGATTGCTCTCTAAAGAATTTTAATTAGGAAATCGTTGAGTTATCGTTGGGAAAGAAAATCGTGGCATATAAATGGTTATTGCTGGACCCCGCTTCTGGAGCTCAGTATTCAGAGACATTTAACAAAAACAGAAAGTAGAAGAAGCAGAAAATAGAAGAAGCAGAAGGTAGAATAAGCAGAAAATAGAAGAAGCAGAAAGTAGAAGAAGCAGAAAATAAAAGAAGCAGAAAGTAGAAGATACATCTTCACCAGACGATATGACGTCATCATAGACGATATGTCATCACAGACGATATGACATCATCACAGACGATATAACTATACTCTTGAATATCTTCCCTTTTAAGGACCATAACTTTTAATTCAGATGTCTAAAAATTTCATACTACATACTCTTGGAAAGATAAAAGAAAGACCTACAACTTTCTAGAAGACAACTTTGTCTAATTCCACCTAGATTAGTCCAAATTTCCTCCTGAAGTCTGAACACAATTCCTACACCTATAAAAGACTTAAATTTTTGAATTTGTACAAGTACAAGAGACATATGCACATACACGTGGGGAACTTTTCAGTTCTAAACCCATTGCTAAATCAAAAGAAGTTCATACATAACTTTAATTACATCATAACATTATAATCAGAGGATTAACACAAAATGCGGAATAGATTGGATACTTAATGTTTAACATGCTTTTAAAGCTATCTAAAAGTGATCGACTAACTTAGTTACAAAAGTTTCTAATGTCTTGGAGTTTCCGATGCCTTGTAAGGATTGCTAACTTTCTCGTTCTGCACGTGAAGAGGGAATAGTGGGGTGAGCTACACAGCTCAATGGCTAATATATTTATAGCCATTGGTAATTGACCAAAGTCAAGCATATGTACACGTATATATGTAGATATATAAAATCCAACCATTTAACATTTATCAATTTAGCTCAAAACTCATAACACATAACACTCAAATGCTTCATACTTGGTAGTTCAATTATGCAATGCACAACAATTGGCTCGAGGGTTCCATGGAAACATAATAGAGAAACCGAAGTTTACCCCATTAACAAAATAAGTCTATTTTTTGGAACTCATATTCCACAAACGGGCAGCCAGGAGAAGGCTCTTGTCGACGTACATGTGATGAACAGAATGGTTCCACTCTCGCCCAAACAGAAGCACATAATTATGCTCAACAATCATGTTATTAAATGCTCATACTTTCATGCTTTTACTTCTTTTTGCTTATACGAAACGTTATAACCTTTTCCAAGGTGTAACAAATCAAGATCATCATACTTTATCAAATTCCCACAACATCAATTTAGATTTATGCATCCAACACATATACACACATACTCAAGAATTTGCCCAATCACACAAAACTATAAATACATTACTTACCTAAGTAGCTTACGAAAATCCAAGTCAAGCTTGCCCTTCCCCTTGCTCTTGGGTAGAATTCTTTTGGTTTCCTAAAACAACCAAGGTTCTATTCAAACAACATTCCAATAAAATTCATAAACATTCAAAAATCACAAAAAATAGCAATAAACACAAATTAAACCAAATCTAACCTACCCATAGTCCATCTAAGTTAGAAAACCTAGGACCTAGTTTAGAAACCCTACAATCAAATGGGGTTCTCTTAATTCATCTTCTTCCAACACAAACCTTTCATTCTCTACACAAACCCCTTCTCTCTCTAATACCTTCATCCTCATCACAACCCATTTCTTTAATAAAGCAAGAAGAAAAGATGGTCAACTTACCTTAACAAGCTTGATTTCTCCTCTTTTCTTCTTTCATTAAAACCTTTATTTTTCTCTCTTATTTTCATTTTTTTCACCCTTCTCTCCCTTCAATTCACGTTTTTCTCTTCTTAATAAGCAAGACAACATATTCTTATTCCATTTCTACCTTTAATGAGTCCAAAAAGTCTATTTTACCCTTCCTTATAGGCTTATGTCCTTTTAACCTTAAGTGTCTTTCCAAAAATATCCTTGAATATCCTTATTACATTAGGACTTTAATTCCACTTACCCATTCAATAAATCCTACTAACTTTGACATAAAAGTTAACTCCAAAAATAATTAATCCAATAAACCTCAAAAATTATTTTAAATCATGCTTAACTTAAAGAAAAATTTCGAGATCCAACAGTTATACATTATCAAATACAATTTATATGGAATAGTTGAAAGATAAAAGGATAGGTTGGTTAGAAAAGACTATACCCAAACCTTTGGTATTTATTGTCATAAGAATTTAGCACCAATTGCTAAGATAAATATTGTTGACATTATACAATCACACATACTTAATCTAAACTAGCCTTTATACAGTTTGAAGTGAATAATGCTTTTCTTTATGGTGACCTAATGGAGGAAGCATTTATAGATCCACCCTATAGGTTTGTAATAGAAGAATGAAAGTATTTAAAATAAAAAAGGCATTGAATGGATTAAAGCAATCATTAAGAGCATAGTTTAGGAGCTTGAGTTCATGTAATGAAGAGTATAGATTTAAGCAAGTTTTTACACATCATACCTTGTTTTATAAACATGATCAAAATGATATTACCTTACTTCTTATCTATTTTGATGATGTCATAGGTAAGAACGTAGATGAAATCAAGAACTTCGAAGTTATCTAGCCAAAGAATTTAAGATCAAAGAGTTGAGGTTTTTTAATTGATTCTTAAGCGTTGAATTTTATTGGTATAAACAAGGATTGTTTCTCTCTCAAAGGGATTATTCTTTAGATCTCCTATTATAATTGGTAACTTTGCCTGTGAGCATATAATAACCCCTATTAGGTGAATCATGAAATATTTATTTCTCCTGTTAAAATTCAACAATAATGAGAGATACCAAAGATCAGTTAGGAAGTTGATTAATTTAACTCATACTAGGATAGATAACATATGCAATCAATGTTTTGAGTCAGTTTATGCACAACCAAATGATCAACGTATGAATGATGTTGATTGGATCCTAGCATATTTAAGATAAACTCCAAGTAAAGGTGTTTTATTCTCCAAACATGGATATCTTAATGTTGTGGGATATACTAACTATGATTTTGTTAGTAGTAGATTGGATATAAAATCTACTTTTGGATATTTTTCATTTTCTAAAGGCGACTTGGTGACCTGGAGAAGTGAAAAAATAAAATATGGTTGTTATTTAATGTAGAAGTAGATATTATATTATGCATTAACCAATCACATAACTTTTTTAGCTAAAAATTATTTTAATTGAATTGATTCTAGTCTAACAAAACCTATGGTATTGTTTTATGATAATAAAGCAACCTTTAGGATTTCTAATAATCCAGTATAACATGATCAAACTAAGCATAATGAATTAGATATAAACTATATTAAAGATAATCTTAATTATGACACAATAGAAGTTCCTTAAACTAGAAGTTCATATCAGTTGATTGATATTATAACTTATGTTGTTAATAGTGGATCATTCTATATAGTGCTATCCCAGTTAGGCATGTGTCATATCTATACGTTAACTCAAGGGGTAGAGGTAATAGGAATTAGTTATGTCTTTCCTACTTCATATATTTTTTGTATAGTTTCCTTTAATTTAAGAATATGAATACACACACATATGTATGGTTAATTTGTTATTATATATAAGTTATTGTCCTTTACATGCACACACACACGCACACGCACGCACACGTGTGAAATATTAAAATAAAAGATCTTGCATATTCACAACTTGATCTCTTACTTAAGGAAGAAGAATTGTATTGATTTCAATTCAAGGAAGATTGGATTAAGTTGAGCAATAAAAATACAAGAAATTTTCAGTTCACCGCCATTATCTATACGAGGAACAATTTGATAAAACCACTTCACAATAATGGACATGTTTGGGAAAGGAGATCTCCTTAAGCAAAACTACAAAACATTTAAAACATCCCTATAAATGAGCAGTGCACCTTAATGCCAAGACTCTCACAACTCTCCCCTATGATTATATTAGGATTGTCCACTTGAGTTATAGATAAAGAAGTACTCACGTAGTTAAGATAATGAGCACATTATAGTTTTCAAGTATATACGGTTTGAACCCTACCTCCTGAATAATACTCTGATTGCTTTAATCCTCAATGTTCCCTAATCGCAATTGATCAAAGACCTAAATCATATTGCCCTTTGTAATGTGGTTGTCAAAATCACCTCTAAAGTTATGGCCACCAGAATTAACCCGTATTTAGGTTAGTTGATGAGTCCTTACCAAAGCAACTTCATTCTTAAATTGGCAATATAATAATCACTCAAGAAATTATTCACTTTTTAAGCAAGAAGAAAGGATTTTATCATTTAAAAAAGGGGTTTATGATATGGGTAGATGAAATTTCATAAGTTGTATTCTTAATGAATCAAAAATCCTCACACAATTAAAACCTTAGTTGGTTTCATTTCTTTTTTTCTATGGGAAGGAGAAGAACATGAGAAGTTCAACCTTCTATAGAACTTCGATAAGAGAAACTCTTCTCACTCTATTTATTTATGCTTTGCATAAAAAATGACAATATTTAATCATAAGCGAACTGGAAAGGAGAGAGTAGAAATCTCTCATAATTTCTAAAAAAAGGTTGCCTATTTATCACTTATTTTATGCAAATGACAATTTTCTTTTCAGTGAGACTTCCATGCATTAACTGAGTTATGTGTTAAATTGTCTATAAAATTTCTGTATAGCGTTGACACTCGAGGTTAATTTTGATAAACCAAAATTCTGTTAAGCTCCAAGCCAGGTATTAAACCTACTAAAGACCTTCATCGATAGGTTAGGGTACCACTACTATATACCAGAGTTACTAAAGTTTTCTCTAGAGGCCTGTTCAGGATAAAGAGCAAAGAACATGTCCATCACTGAGAAAAAATCTCATTTAAGTCAACTCTGTCATCCATTCTTTATATACTATGCAAAGTATCAAACTCGAAAAATGAATCACTTTCTACTGGGAAGTAGTGATGCAAATATGAAACTACACCTCGTCTCTTGGCAGACATTATGCAAATCTAATAGGAAAGGAGGGTTAGGAGTCAAGAATACAACAAATATGAACCAAACGTTTATTACGAAGTTAGTCTGGAAATCCTTGCCTCAAGACAACAATCTTTAGAAACAGATATTGCTTTGCAAGTATGTTGGCAGTGGTAAGTTTTCTAATTGTGCTCCTAACAAATTTTCTTCCTTTCACCGAAGAAGTATTGGAAGTCAGGGATATAATCCTTAAAAAGAGCTAAGTGGAGAGTGGGAGATGACACTGCATTGAAGGTTCCTCAAAACTTTATTCTAATGAGGGATTTCATTTGGGGGACCCAGGACGGTCACAAGAAAATTCACCTGGTGAGTTGGGAGGAAGTTTGTCAACCCAAGAAAGCAGGGGGACTAGGGCTCAAGCGAATTCGATCGATGAATGACGCACTCCTTATGAAACTCGGATGGGACTTCCTTACTAAACCCCAGGCTCTATGGGTTCAGACTCTGAGGGCGAAATACAAGGTAGATATGGATCACATCCCTCAGAATTTAGCGAGGCATGGCGCTTCGGGTATTTGGCGAGGGATTACGACGATTTGGAATCTCATTCGCCAAGGAGCTAAATGGCAAGTAGGCAATGGGCGACGTATTCTCTTCTGGCTGGACCACTGGTTAGATGATTGAGGCCCTCTTTATTTAGTGACTCAGACCGACATTCCTGAGAGCATTCTTTATGCTACAATTCATGATTTTCAGGAGGGCAATGGCCATTGGAATTGGCAGGTATACCAACATTACCTCCCAGCAACTATTTGTATGACTATTGTGTCCACAACTATTCAAGGCAGTGAGGATGATCGGTTGATCTGGGGTCAAACTTCGCATCGACGATTCACCGTAGCGTCTGCTTACGAACTTATTGAGAATATAAATATTGATGTCTTAAATAGCCACTGGGAGGTCATATGGAAGTGGGCGGGACCACAGCGCATTAGATCCTTTCTCTGGCTGGTGGCAAAGAGGAAGTTGTTAACCAATAAGGAACGCGTGGCCCAGCATCTGACCATGGAGGCGGGATGTAATTCCTATGGCCAGGAGGAAACGACCCTTCATGTTTTAAAGGATTGTCCTCGGGTCAAATCCTTATGGCGACACTTTCCTGATACCATGGTTGGAGGGGACTTTTTCAGTCAAGAGGAAGGAAACTGGCTCCGTTTTAATCTTAATCACCATGTGCAATTAAATCAGGCCGAGTAGACTACTATTTTTGGGGTCGCCTATTAATTTCTTTGGAAATGGCGTAATAACAACATTTTTGATCCGGATTTTTCTTGGCCCATAAACGGTACTACAATTATCACGGCCTATACGAATTGGGTCATTCAAGCTAGTGTGATGGAAAATCGAATTTTTCAGTTGCAGGGCCTGCCTTTGGGTTCTTTAGTCGGATGGACTACACCTCTAGAAGGATGGGTAAAGCTAAATACGGATGGGGCAGTGAAACTGGGCTTTAACATTGCTTCTGCTGGAGATTTTCTAAGAAACTGTCAGGGGCACTGGTGTGGCGGCTTCTTACAGAAGATATGCGTTGGTAATCCTGTCATGGCAGAACTCTGCGAGGTGTACTCAAGGCTGTTGCTGGCATGAGATTGGGGTTATAGACGCGTGCTACTAGAAGTGGACTCCCTCGAAGTCATTAATATTCTTTCATCTTCCCTTAATGATCTGACTGAGCATTCCTTTTTGGTGGTAGGTATTGGTGACTTGCTTCGTCGAGAGTGGGAAGTACAAGTTGAGCATGCATCTCGCAAAGGGAATCAATGTGCGGATCACTTGGCATATCTAGCTTCGGTTGCGGCGCCGGGATTGCATATTCTTCAGAGCCTCCCTGGAGCCTTTTGGATGCACTCCACGGAGACATGCAAGGAACCCTTTACAATCGATCCCTTCGTAGGGGATTAGACTATAGGAGTTAGTCTCCTTGTTTTTCTTTCCCTTGTAATAAAAAAAAAAAATCATGTAGAATATATACCATTGAACATGTTGCCAATCTTTGATACTTGAATTCACATAGTTTCCAAGTTTTGACATCAATACATTAATTTATGTACTTGGCTCCTAGCTAGAGCGAAAGTATTGATGGGAAGAAGTATCCAGCAGTCTCCAGAGACAAAGCAACGTGATGCTGCATTGAGAATTAGCAACAGCATGGAGAAGTGATACTACACCATCTGAAAGCCCTACTTCACTTCATTGTCATCTAATAATGGTCTCTGGCGTAACATTAGCCAAGCATTGCATTCTTTGTCGATTAAGAGGCCAGAAATCACTCACTCTTCTCTCGGTCTCACACAAAAGCATGAGGAGAGGACTTGGCAAAAATGATTGACCCCTCACAGTCCCCCCCAGCCCCCATCGACCTGTATTTTTACGCCGTCAGCTGAAGAAGAAATTCCTTTTTGCGTTTGGAAATGTTGGTACTACAACCTAAGCCACTTGATTTGCACCACAATAATTAGTGCACTTTAGGTTGCTAGGCATGTTTCATAGTATTTTCTACTTCCAGCGTCCATTGGTTTTGCTCTAAAAAATATGACAAAAGAGTTCTGTTTATAATAAACCCAACATTTTTTAGCTCATGGAATTGACAATCTTACCATGTGTACTCATTCAGATACACAAATCAAACCAAAGTCACACAATGATTTGGTCCAATTTGAGTTCATTTATAATCCCTCAATTCACTGACTACCGTTTTCACTTTGTATACTTGGAGGCATTTTAATTATATTTTAAATATTTAATTAGTATAATTTTGATTAGCATTAAAAATTAGATAAAATATTTTAGATTGAACTAAGACATTTTTATCATTTCTATACGTCCACCTATATCAAAGAGAAGCAAATTAGGAACCCCACCGGGCAAGACCTGAGACCATGGAAGGCAAAATCTCCAACGAGAAGTTGGGTGTCTGACGCTTACCGATGTAACATGTAGATGCCGGGACAGTTTTGAGGCAGCAAATATAAAACGTTTTAAAATGGTGACTAAACAAAATACTGGAACTAGGCAATGTTCACAGTATTAAAGTTACCAACTGGCACCCAAGAACCATACTGATCACATGTTATTACAAATCTGAACTCAACAAACAGTAGCAAATACAGTAAATCTAAACCATAGTAATCGACTCACATATAAATGGCATTCTATCAACATATCATCAAGCTACAGGAAGGCATCCTTTTCAAGCAATTTCAGAACCTCATGTTGGTTGTTCAACTTTGCGACATCAATCGGAGTCTTACCATCCATGTTCTGAAGCGTACTGCACCAAACCCACAAAAAGGATAATATGTAATATGTTTAATGCGAATCTGAAAGCCACCACTTTTAATTAAAAGCCCTTTTACTTACACAGCAGCGCCATTTTTGAGGAGAAGGGCTACACATTCCTTCCTTCCATAACCCGCCGCATAATGAAGAGCAGTATTCTTATTTTTATCCAATGCATCAACAGTTGCTCCAGCCTCGACCAGGATTTGAGCACACTTCACCTGGATCAAGTTCAAGTGCATTTTCTTAATACCAGGCATGCAAACCAAGGAACTGGCTCAAACTACATCTCAGAACCCCACAGGCAAGGGTTTTTCTGCCTTAGGTATTAACCCACTGGCATTTCATAATCCAGCAAATGCTGACATGGCACACCAACATTCACCTTAGATCTTTTATCGCAGGAAACCTAAAGAATCATGTGTGTTCACGCTTGTGAACAAACTGTCTTTCCAGTTCTACTTCTATAGAGAACTACAATCCAACAAAAAGAATTTGTACCCACATTATTGCACTTCAGTTAGCTTCAGGCATTCTTTTTTCTTTGTTTTTCACAGTTTATAAACTGCGTATCCTATAGGCCACACAACTTTATTCTAGGAAATCTCAAAACGTTCCAAGATTAGGTTCCATATACTGGTGTACATGCTAAAACAACTCTGCACTAATCATAGAAAAGAATGTGATCATAATCGAAGTTATATAACTCTCTGAAGTGAACGAGTTTTTATGCATTTTTTTAAGATTCAGAACATTCATCGGGACTAGCTTTATGCAGACAAAAAAACGATACAAATACTAAACGGAAAAAGATAATAGAACTACTAAAGTTTCAGTGGAACTGAAATTGGCAGCATATTTAAAAAAATCACTAGTGAAAAACAACTTAATAGAAAGTTGATAACCCAAACTAAATAAAGAACATACAGTTAGGAGATCTTTCTCTCAGATGGCCAGATTAATTGATCAGACCAAAGACCATAGACTTTCATAATTCCTTTTTCCATGTTTGCAGTTTAAATTGGAACAAAATGACAAGTATAAGAAAAACATGAGTACATAATCGTTTTTGCTCCAGTCAATCAAAATAAGACCTTAGCAAGTTGAATCCAATTGACTAGTTAATTCACCAATTAAGCAATGAAGTCTGAAATAGTAGCTTAGTGCAGTTCCAATTAGCTGATTTACTAGAATGACCTCACTTTTCAGTGCATTTCTCAAAAGCCTTGGGGATAATAGGTCTCTGTTTTATCTCACAAAACTGATTTTTGACAACCGGTAGGCAATCAAACTACGTCAAATCAGGGCATATGATCAAAAGCCTCTCACAATATTTCCTTTTTTGTCTATATCATGAAAAGAGATGGTTTTAAGTATGTCATACCTCTCCATAACCACAAGCAAAATGCAACGCTGTCCTTCCTTCTGAATCTTCTTCATCCTTGTCAGCACCAGATGCTAGTGCAGTTTTCAAACCCTAATTAATGACCAAGCATAAGATTACTAATTATAAGATAAAAATATTTTTGAAAAATAACACCTTGGGGATAGGTTCATGACAAACTTGTCCTAATTACCTGGGCCTCATTTTGAAGGACAGATACTTGAACAATATGTATACCAAATGGATATCATGTTGATTTAGAAAATTAGGAATTAAGTGACATTTGAATGAATAAACAAAGAAAAGGAAATTGCCAAAGAAACAGATAGTTGGACTACACCTCAACATCACCACTACTGGCGCAGCTATGAACAATAGATTCATCCTCATTACCCCCTTCATCTGCTTCATCTTGTGCAGAATTGTCGGCAGAAGTGGCTGCTTCTCCAGAAATTGCGAGACCCATTGCTTGGCCCAATTTCTGTAGAACATCTTTGTCGTTCCAGTACCTAGATGAACAATATTTTCATTTAATTGTTAGAGCACTGCAAAATAGTGCAAGCTTAACTGTTCCTCTTAAAGAAAATCTAACTCATCACTCAATAGCAGAGAATCGTTGTCCAAGAAAAAATGATTACTAAAACCTAAGTAAATTTATTACCAACCTCATCATTGCATCTAGACCACCAGTCTCTATCTCTTCCAGGATAGGTTTTAGAGAAGGATCTTCCCTCAACCTTGCCATCCGTTCCTCAATCTGATCTTTATGTGAAGGATTTGAAAAACTTTCAAGCATTTGAGACATTGAAGGATCCTGAAGAGAAGTATCTCATGAAGAAGATGAATTTTCCATAATGCATACACAATAAAAAGCAGTGTCCATATAGTCACATGTAACAGAACTCCAAAGAGTTAAGACATGTTAGAAGCATGCACAGGCACATACAGTGTTGTGGAATCTGGGACACGACACGATGTGCACACACATAATTAAACATAACATACAGTAATCACTAAGTTTCCACTGAACAATTGGATTAAAGAAACTAAAACAGGAAGCAAACAAATCCCACATCTAATGAGAGAACCAGATAAATTAAGATATGGTCAAGTTAAATACAACAGCAAACCCAATTCCAAGTCAACCACCAGATATACCTGCATCAGTGTATTGCCAAGACGTTCTGCCATAGTCATAAATTGAGGATTCTGCATAACCTGTTGCATGGTGGAATAGTACTGTTTAGTATCAAACTGAGGGATGCCATCTTCAACTGCTGCACCTTGAAGACTTTTTTGCAGCTGCTCTGCCATTTGGTTGAATGAAGGATCTTTTGCTATCTGTTCAGCCAATTCCTTGATGCTAGGGTCCTATATAACAAAATCTTAGATCTCAATTAACAAAATTTTAAAAAGGAAAAGTAACCAAATTCTGAAGCACAGGACAACTATCAAGGCATCATAAGATGTACACACAGCATACTTGATATTTCAGTAGCCTAAACCTTTACCCCATAAGAAGATACACACACAACAATCCACAGATAACTATTACAAATATGACCTCCGACACAAGAAAAACTCAGAAATAAATTTTTTTGTCCAATCTGAATACACGATCCAACTTGGAACAAGAAACATCAACATGTTGAGTACTCTCAACCAAAACCTAAACTAAAGATTACAAAGAAAAAAGTAAATTGTTAACTTATGCCCAAATCTCCAGTTTTCCCCCACTCGCACAGCATGTACCCTTGTCTACAGTTCATGCAAAATGCTTTTGTGCCACCTAAAAATTTATGCTGTATAGATGAACCTTGCTCCTCTGTTGGAAATAATAAATAAATAAACTGAAAGCAATGAAAACAAAACCTCTATGACGATTAGAAATAAGGTCAATAGCACCATAATTAGAAATAAGGTCAATAGCACCAGTTTTAGAAGATTTATTACACACATGCAAAAAAACCAAAAACACAAAGGCACTAAGAAAAATGGCTTTAGATTATAGTGTTGGTTAAGATTGGGAAAAACCTCATTTACCACAATGATACAACATTTCTAGACCGTGAGAACTAAATTAATGCAAAGGAACAGTTCCGTCACATAAAGTAAGAGAAATGACATACATTAAGCAGGCCAGTCATAGCTGAGAAATCAAAAGGATTGGAAGGAATTCCAGCTCCTGCAGATGGTGCACCGCCTTTCTGTCCAGACTTTGGGTCTGTAGAGGATGATTCCGGTTTTGAGTTTGAGTTTTCGGGCAATCCAGTTTTCTCATCTGGAGAGAAGCCAAATAAAAGTAGTGATTATCTACCTGATCCCAGATTGTCAATTTACAGGACAATCACAGGCTAAATTAATCACAAAAGAAAAAAGTGGGGGATGGTGAACCAAAACCCGTTGTATTAATTGATTCACAAAAGGCCCCTTTGTCCTAATTGATTCACAATAAAAGGGACAAAAATGCTTAACAAGAAATGCTTTAAGGAATCAATAACATGAAAATGGAAAGAAAGACAAACAGACAAGGCACACCATATGAGTGTGCCTCGATCTTTGATCATGCTGGAACTAACTACCAACGAAGAAAGAAAATCGAACTAACAGATAAACATCTCTGCAAGCCCCCAGTTGCATCAAGATCCTTTTACAACATAAACCGGCTCAAGACACAACAAACCTAAGTACGCAACGCATAGCGTTAACCTAAATACGGTTTGAGGATTGCCAGTTAAAAGTTATTAAAGCACAAACTTGAATGAAAAATGGAAGTCGATAGCTAAGAGGCTCACCAGATGGAACATCCTTGTTCGAATTCGATGCCATATCACGCCGGACTGTGGAAACACAAAATCTTACAATTAGAATTAAAAATATCCAGAATGAAAGAAGATTTAACTCAACTTACACAAATCAATGACAAGAAAACCTGATGGAATATAGTTTTTCTTTTTATTTTGGGAAGAGAAAACCCTAAGAATTTGACACAAAACGTATGAGAAGAAGCAATGCGAATAACTACAGCGCAGCAGCTCTAACGTTTTATACAAGACAAAGCAAAGGATAGAATGAACGACAGCATTGATTGTGGGCCATCTCAATCCTCATCTTCTCGAACGAGTGGCTCATCCCATGACTAAATGACCCATTCGCCTTCACACTTTCCGTAAATTACAAGGACTAGGCCTTCCTTTCCCATTTCATTTCCGCTCTCGGGCTTAGGATTGTTCTTAAGCTCAATATTCTTCAGATCCAATCCAAAGTGCACACACTCAAGAACGATCTCATCATGTTTTACAAAACGATGACGTTTCAAGTCCATTTAACAAGTGAAATATAACGAAATGAATAATTTTCCCCCCAAATCTTAAACCTTTAAGTTTTAAACTCTTGGAACCTAAATGGCAAATAACACAAAATAGCCCATGTGTTATAGTGGAGTATTCAAATTAGCCCATATGTTTTTAATTCGATCAATCTAGCCCCTGAGTTTTCCAATTTCATTCAAATTGCCCATTTAAAATTTTTTGGACAAAGTTACCCCTCGGTTATCTTTGCCCATACGAATTAGTCATGTGTTTATTACCAATGGATTATTACCGTATACTTAAAGACAAAAACCTACTTTTACATCTCTTGCTTCCGACGGCTCCACATTACACGCCGCTCCAACAACGCTCCAACAACTCGCCGGCGCCTCGTCCAGCCACCGTCGTCTTCGTCCAGCATTTGTCCT
>JAOSBP010000206.1:34989638-35006163 GCA_027563825.1 Erythroxylum mucronatum
GCCATCCTTTGCCATCCAAACTTCAATATTTTGTGACCCCCCAAATTGGGGGGTCAAGGATGGAATGACTTGGGTTTGGAAGTGAAGCCCTAATTAATGACAAAAATAATATTACAAGTCATTCCATTCCATTCATTTTGAGTATTACTTCCAAACAATGGTCAAATGAGCCCCTCTCTTATTTTATTAAAACTTCCAAACAATGGAATTGCCCATTCCATTCCATTAATTGCCATTCCATTCCATTCTATCCTAAACTCCCAAACATACCCTTAAGTTTTAAACTCTTGGAACCTAAATCCTAAATTCTAAAATTGAAATCTTAACATCCTAAAAAATGTATAATTAAATCTTAAAAATTCTAAACTTCAATATCAAAAATTGTCCATCTTAAAGAATTACATTAGCTGTTTGTTAGAGATGTTTGGTAAAATTAGCTGTTTAGTATTAGTTGTTTATGTGTAAAATGATTTATGTGGACATAATTTTAAAAAAAATTATAAGGATATAAATATTATATATCTTAGTATTTCGTTGAATATTCTTATAAGAATTTATATTTTAGAGAAGTCATGTTCACTTGTATTGTTTTATCATCTATGAGAAATTTATGTAACTATTTCTATTTTTATTTTCGTTTAAGGTCAATATTTTATTTATAACCTATAACTGCATAAAACAATTATAAGAACAAATATTGCTCCTAAAACGTAGGTATTTAGGAACCTCAACTAGGTTGTCCTATTTACTAGAAATTGTTGTCTATTAAAACTAACAAAAATGTGACGTTTATAGTACTTAATTACAACTTAATCAAGAATACAATTTAAACATTAAAATATTACAAATTACACAAATGGAAGAATTGAAGGCTGGTTGGTATCACAAATAAGTGGAAGAAGAAAAGTGGAAAGAATGTCCTTATTTAGGTAGGGTTTGATGCTCTTATTTCTTCTTTAGCTGGTGGCGGATAAATTGGCTCCATTTAGTAGACAACCAATCAGCTATTGTCATGAGCTATTTGACTTTTCAAACAGCCACGAAGGATGTTTGGTGGGTGGCTTTTCCAACAGCTTATTGAACACAATAAATAGGAGCGTTTTCATCAATCAGCTAACATTTTAAGTGTTAAAAGTCTAATTTACCCTTTATGCACTATTAGGTTAGAAATATTTGTAAATTTTCTGTAAAATTTAATTTTTGTTCTATTTTTATTATTGTCAAAATTTTAGTTTTTGTAAAATTAAATATTTAATCGCGACCTTATAAATTTTTTTAAGTCATATCCTTATAAGTCATTTTAAATTTATTAAATAATAAAATTCATAAATATTATATGAAAGATATTAATATAATGTAGCTTGCTATATCATTCATATTAATACAAAATTTAATGTTGGATTATTATTATTATTGTTGTTGTTATTATTCTTATTAGTATTGTTGTTGTTATTATCGTCGTCGTCGTCGTCGTCATTATTATTATTATTATTATATGTTATATGTTTTTTATTAGAGTTATAAACTTAATTTTTGTAGAATTAAATATCTAAAATATGAATTCTTATAAAAATATTCAACGAAATACTAAGATATATAATATTCATACCCTTATATATTTTTTAAAGTTATGTCCTCATAAGTCATTTTATGCATAAACAGTTATTACTAAATAGCTAATTTTACCAAATATCAAATGACAAATAACTAATACAATCTGCTAATCAAATCAGCTGATAGAATCAGCTATCAGCTAACAGCTAATGCAATCAGCTGATTGCTAAATAACGTCATAATAGAAAAGGGTATAGTTGCGTTTTGATACATATAATTTTAGCTGTGGGATGAAAACGCTCATATATATCAGCGTTTTCATTGTTGAATCAGCTGATAAAAAAACTAATCTCTAAATAATGTTATTAGCTATTTTAAGAGTCAAATAACTAAAAACAACCAATCAGCTAAAAAAAATGGCTGATTGGTTAGTAACCAAATGAGGCCATAATAAACTACAATATTATTAAATTATAAATATTGCGATGTTAATTTCTTCAAGTAAACGCATTCATAACCGTCTTCTGTAATTTTATTATTATTGTTTTTGTCATCCTTGGTCATCTTACCAAAGCATGTTTTTCTACCTAGGGGAGAAGGTGAAAAAGGAAAGAAAAAAAAAGGTTGATGTTTTAATCAAGAAGTTAAAAATGGGAAGTCAAAACTAAAGAGTGCGATTCGACGTCATTTCTCAAGATTATAAAAAAATTGGGCCTGCCAAACCAATAGTTGTTCATACCTAATTCCCGTCTTACTATTTTGTTGCTATGATTTGTCTCCTTTCGGAAGTTTTCCCCTTTTGTGAGATGTGAATGCGTTTGATCAGAATCTTCGGTTCAAGCTGATGCGTGGCTTTGAAATTGTGGAATCTAATGAGCGCTGCACTGTTAATTTGATTGATGCTTGATCTACATATATATACTTCTTAGAACACTGATGGATATACACTTTCTCTGTTTTCTTAAAGTTTCCTTTTCATTTTCCACAGTAATTCGGCCTGAAACACATAGAGATGCTGCACTAGCAAACATTGTGTGAAGATATAGAGTTGTACAAGTTCGATTGTTTATTTGTTAGGATTGGGAAAGAATTGATTTTTGGCGTTCGGACTTTCTGTTACTCAGAAGGAGAAGGTAGTGGTGGTAGATGGGATCTTGCTACTCCTCCTCCGTAGGGAAGAAAACTCGGAGTGACGGTGAGAACCTTGGAGTGGAGGAAGTGAGTGGAGTGGAGGAAGTGAGTAATCATACATCAGCAACTACGGCAGCTGAGACCCACCGGAGGAATAAGAAGAAAAGTAGCAAAAAAAATAAATCAGCATGTGACGTTGATGAAAGCGTGCTCCGCCACATTCCTGGCAGGAGATTTACTAATGATGCCAGTAAAATTGCGAGCTTGTATACTCAGCAAGGCAAAAAGGGCACCAATCAAGATGCCATGCTTCTTTGGGAGGTTAGTAACTACCTTCCTCCACCGCCATGCCCATCTTCTTTATTCATTCTAAGCACCTTGCTTTATTAGCTTAGTGACCGTATAGTTACTGTGTACACTTGCAGTTTTCAGAGATTTGAAAAAAGGTTTCTTCTTGGGTTGGAGCGTGAGCTTTTGAGTGACTGGAATGCCCTTACTTGTTTAAATATTTTCCTGAGCGATATAATCTACGAGATCGTCGTTATCCGTATTGACCCCAGGCTTTTTCTTCTGTTTCTTAATTTTATTAGTAACTATCAGCATTTTCATTCATGGCCTTAAGATAGTTTATGAGCTTGCCTTGTATCTGAAACAAGATAGATGCGCCTCATCCCTCAAGGATGAATCCTTTGATTAAAATATTAAATAATCTTTTACGCTCGTAGCAAGCTTTTGGAAAATAAGCTCTTATATTTAGAATTATCGAATGCTTCCCCCCAAGTTATACCACACAATCGTAACAAGCATTTCCATTTGAGATACCTCTTTGTCTTACTTTTTTTATACACATTGTCCTTGCATTCTTCTTGATTGCCTTTTTTTCTACCTTCTTGATTTTTATTCTTTCTTCTTTTTGTTGAGATCATATATATTCACTGTATTATTGTTGCAAATTTAGGTTATGGCTTTTACTTCAAGTCAAACATAATGCGAGTTACCTCTTTGTCGTCTACGTAGTATAAACAGCAGTTGCTGCGAATACCATTTAATTGCCACCTAGTAAAGTTCTGGAATGACCTATTTGGAGTAGTAGCTTTTACAAAATAAAAGTCCATATAATCTATATGCCTAAAAAATTACTGAAGGTTTTGTTAGATTTAAGAAAACCTATGCCAATGTTATTTTTGGTTTTTTATAGCAGAGACTAGAATTACAACTTTGAACAGAATCTTTTAGTATTGTTAGTAATAAAAAGAAACCATTTGCATCTCACTTCTCTTAAGCTCATAATCGAGGATTGCAAATTCATCAATTAGACATTTTTGGTTCACTGATAAATTTATCTTTTCTTCCTCTTAAGTTTAAAACATATCACAAGTTCAATTTCTTTTTGATTGCTCCAACTCATGATGACGATATTGGGATGGTTCTGGAATAGAACTTCAGCTCGAGTAGTGATACAGTATTTTGTGGCGTGTTTGATGGTCATGGTCCTTTTGGTCATATGGTTGCCAAGAGAGTTCGAGACTCGCTTCCCCTTTTACTGTGTTCCCAGTGGAAAGCTTCATCCAAAGGTGAAGAGAGCAGCATTGATAAGACTGGAAACAATCTCACAAGTACAAATTCCGAGGAAACTGTATCTGTGAACACTGAAGATGAGCCATATGATTCTTTAGAGGTAGAGGAAGCTGAAAAACTACCAGAAAATTATCTGCCACTTAAAAGGGCTTTGCTAAAGGCTTTCAAGTTGATGGACAAGGAATTAAAGTTTCATCCAGCAATTGATTGTTTCTGCAGTGGAACAACTGCTGTGACCTTGATAAAACAGGTACTTATCTTCTATAATTGATTTCCATTTGGTACTTATTTTGCATGTGTGTATGGTTTACATTTCCTGTAACTAAGATAAAGTACACAATTATCTAAAATTTTTACTAAAAGTTGTATTTTTTACATATTACAGAGATTTTTTTTCATAAATATTGTATTTTTTTAAACCAATAAGTACTAGGCTAGGAATTCCTTCATTTTGAAATCCAAATTTGAAGTGGCTCTTTTGTTCATTAGTCAGGGAGAGTTAATTTCTTCAAATTTGAGTGTCCAGTTGTCTAAACCAGGTTAATTGGGATGATTAACTTGTCTAATTATTTCATCTAAGGCCACTCTATATGTTATAGGAATATGCAATGGTATAAGTTCTTACTTCCGCCTAAGTTGTTTAGTTTTGGGTAAAAGAAGTGGACTTCCTTTATAATTTCAGTCATTTTAAAAATAGTTTTATCATGTTAAATTGTTTAAAGAAAACTTTGTTGTTTTAGAAACTTTAAAAAGGGATTTTTTATTAAGTGTTTATCAAGTTATTGTAACAAAAACTGTCATCTAATTTACAGTTGTGCACATGACAAAGTCTGTATGACTGTTTTGATCTAGCATTAATAGCAGTTTCTTTTAGAATAATTCGACAGAAACTTAAAAAATGTTTTTTTTTCAATTTTGATATGATAAAGTATTTTTTAAATAATTTAAAATGATTAGTGTACTTGTCACAATAAATAAAACCACAAAGGAAGTTTGTAGCTTGTACCCTTTAATTTTGGACATGCATTAGTAGTATTTTGTTTTATCTCAAATTTAATGCTTCCCATTTGAATAGTGTAAACCTTGATTTCAGAAAGAATCTACATGTCTCAGGGTCAGGATATTGTAATCAGCAATGTTGGTGATTCCAGAGCAGTTCTAGCAACCAGAGACAAAGATGATACTTTACTTGCTGTACAATTGACTGTAGACTTGAAGCCTGATCTGCCAAGTCTCTCTCTCTCTCTCTCTCTCCCCCCTTATGTGTGTCTCTGTGTGTGTGTCACCAAAACATTATGAAATGTGTTATTAAAAGGAAAACAATAAGCATTATTAAAAGGAAAACAATAAAAATTAATTATATAAAGCTATTTTTCATTCAGTATATTTGTTAAAAACAAATTACCTTTTATTAATGAAACCTAAACTTGATTTCTTGTAAACAGGGGAAGCTGCAAGAATCCAACAATGTAAAGGAAGGATCTTTGCATTACAGGATGAGCCTGAAGTAGCTAGAGTTTGGTTGCCAAATAACGATTCACCTGGATTGGCAATGGCTAGAGCTTTTGGAGACTTCTGCCTAAAGGATTTTGGGTTAATTTCTGTCCCGGATGTTTACTACCATCACCTTACTGAGAGAGATGAATTCATCATTCTTGCCACTGATGGGGTATGCTTTCTCCTTCCTTTTAAACTGCTTAACATAATTTTTTCTATGAACTTTGTTGGAAAATTTCCAATTTCTGTAGTTGCAAGCTCTTTTTGTCACTTCTGTTTTATCGTACATTGTTTCCACTCACAATTTTATGTTACAGCCATGTATTTTAATACATAAATATTCACATGTGAGATATTTAATACATTTAGCTGGTTAGACCTATTTGCCATCATATAACTGAATTTCGCAATTGCTTTTGTGTTAATAAACTTGTCTCCTCACGTTAATACCACAGATATGGGATGTCCTCTCCAATAAAGAAGCTGTTGATATTGTCGCTTCTGCTCCTGGACGTTCAATGGCATCAAGAGCTCTAGTTGAGTGTGCAGTTCGAGCATGGAGGCTTAAGTATCCTACTTCCAAGAATGATGATTGTGCTGCTGTATGCCTCTTTCTTGATCATTCTGTGAATGTAGCATCAGAAGAAGGGAACAACAAGCAGATTTCTCTTGAATCGATAGTTAATGTGGCAGAAACTAATAAAAATACTGGAAAGTTTGGAGTTCCTGATGGTACTGATGCCCTTGTTCAGGAGCATTCAGGGAGCATAAAATCTTGCGATGAAATTGTACCAATCTCTGAGTTGGAAAAGCCTTCTGTAAAGTATCAGGGCCAACCAAAAAGAAGCCTAGCAGAGTGCATTTCCACTGCAGATGATGAGTGGTCAGCGTTAGAAGGTATAACGAGAGTTAATAGTCTGGTCAGCCTTCCTAGGTTCTTGTCAAGCGATAGCAGGACTAATAGTTGGCGGAAATGGTTATCATAGAATTAAGATCTGTTAACTTTAAGCAAAATCTGGGTTCAGTTATCATTATATTTTCTTGTAAATTGGTTTGATGGCCTCATTGACTTTGAGAACATTCATATCTGGAAGTTGCTGATGCAAATTGAATGCTGCTCTTATAACTATGCGAGCACATTCAGTCTTTTTGATCGAGAGGCTCACGCCCTTTCTGTTGAAGTGCAAACCGTTTGATTCATGAATTTGAAGAATTCACTTAGCGAAATCCCATGTTTCATGTATCAGCCAAAGAAAGGAATGATCCATCATGTTTGGGACAGGAAGTGAGAACTGAATTCGTTAATGATCATATGCATCAGATTAATGTTGGAATGCCCAAGCATGTTTGTCAACTAAAACTTAAAGTTACGCTGACTATATGTTTCATTACTGAGGCCGTTCCCCTGAAAGATTCGACAATCGTTTATGCGTATGTTTCTATGAAGCATGAATACTGTACATGGATAAAAGGTCCGAATATTTTGAGCCCGGGTTTCCTTCTGCTGTTCACCATGCACCGTATGCATTTTCCATATAGGCATCCCAAGAATCAAGATTCGTGTGTTGAAGTCAAGGTAACCGAATGTCCATGATTGTGGGGGCGCATGTGAAAGTTCAGTGTCATAAATTGGGACATTCACGTTTGGCGCATGTTTACGTATATTTTGGTGTAAGTGGTCACATTTACCTTTTGATGTTTAGGTTCATTTTTTCTTTTTCGTCAAGCAAGCATATTTTCATCATCATTTCTGATATGAACATTATAATAAATATCAAGATTCCTTAGATTTATTCACTTAAAACGAAAGTCGAGGACCTTGAGTCCAGTTAAGCTTGAGAATGGTAGCTACGAGATAGATGATAAACGAGTAAGGCAGATTTGAAAGAATCAAATTGTCTGTGGCTGAAAAAGGCAAAAGATTCTCCATCTGAGAGGATATTTGACCTGTAAAGGTAAGCCATCCTATTCCTGATGTCAAAATCTGGCATCATGAATGATGTATAAAAGTAAGGTAGAGGGCGAAGGAAGCAGCTTTTTAATGCTTGCACTCCAGAGTCCAGAACTGAAGAGAAAATGCCACCCATGCATAGGACTGCAGAACTTCTAATAAAATTTTATATACATAGTAATGGTACGTAAAAGGAAGCGTGGCTGCCAAAGTAGAAAATGAAGTATATCTTCTTCTTCGTCAGGTCCGTTCGCATGTGAAATTGAGGTAACAGCTTCAAGAGCGAATTGTAGTTCTCTTACTATCACAAGCGCAGATACTGTTATCCAAATGCAGTATGGTTTTAAAGAGAATTAGTCAAGCCAACATTAACATAATAAAGTACTCTTAGTCATGCTTGTAATAAATATTTCTCCATTCGTATGTGCAGACTAAGATGCTCCTTTTCATATGATGTATATATATATATATTCAGCGGCTTAGGATCAGGCTCGATCTAGATTACCCAGAGTGTCAGACTAGATTAAGTTAATTACAAAGTTAGATACAAGTGACAGCAGTATTGATAATGGCTTTACTTCTCGGACAAGTGTTATTGAAAGCCAATGAGTGTAATTTTATCTTCTTACTGTAAACTTCTCAATCTATTGACCTTGACATACAAAAAGTTGAAGCATCTCCTCATATGAAAGTCTCCTTAAATTTCGTATACTTGATACTTAGATATCAATTTGAGCTGTCATTATTCATTTTGTTGAAAATGACTAGCCGATTGTAAGGAGTTGTTCTCAATGATACTAGATGTAAATTGAGCCTATTCAAATATTCATACAGAATTGAAAAATAAAATTAATTTAATAAATATTAAAAATAAACTTAAATTTAAAATATCTTCAAGTTATATAAATTTCAATTAAAATTTGATTAATAATTAAAAACATTTAAAATAAATATTAATTTTAAGATAAATTTAATTTTAAGATTATTTATTTTAATAAAATAAAATAGTTTTAATTGATAATTTATTAATAAATATTATAAAAGAGATTAAAACAAATTTAATTAATTAAAAATAATTTATTTTTAAATTTTATCAAATATGTAATTATCATTGGTAATAAAAATGTAGAATCAATTAACTCCATAAATAATCTAAAAATTTTATTGATTTATTTTATTGGTTTGAGTAAGAACAAGTTAGTACCTAAGTTCATAACACCTCTAATACATAATATATACATAATTTATATTCATCTTGTGTATAATTTTAAACTTAAAAAAAATAAAAATTGGACAGCTGATATTAACATTATTTTTTTTATAAAGAAAAGCTAAACCGAAATTACACAATTAGACGAGGAAAACAAATTCTCGAAGAATCCTCTAATAGGATCATGTGGTACTCGATAGGTGTAGTGTCAAAGTAAGTGACACTAACATCAAAATGACCCGCATACTTAGCAAGCTAGTCGGCGCATCTGTTACTCTCTCGATATATGTAGCCATGAGCAACATTCTAATTTTTAGTAAACAGTTCATGAATGTCCAGGACTATAAAATTGTGGGAGCTGGCTCGGTGCTCTGAGGAGGAAAAGATGTCGATCATCTCTGTGGAGTCCATTTCAAGCTCGATCCGACGATATCTCAAATTTCACGCAAGGGTCAATCTAGTATAAACTCTCCAGAGTTCTGCTAAGACAGGAGTGCACCAGCCAAGATTCGCTACAAAGTATACTAAAGCAATATTTTCTATAAATTTCTAATTTTTTAATAGTCGATATTGTAATCTTTCCCAGGGTATCATTCCCTTTCTGCTTTTTGTTCCCCACTCCACGTGGGGTAAAAGTGAATTGTTCAGTTCATATTTCATCCTTTAGCTACGATGTTCTGATGAATGATAAAGGCCAAGCAGAGCCAGACGCTTCACAAGGCACCCCACTCCATTAATGAGAACAAGCAAAAGACAACACGTACCGTGTCAGTCCGACAACTTATATTTTAATTCCTTCCACCTTTAATACTCGGCCTGTTTTGTCCGGGAACGGATCACTGTTCCTTTAACACATTTTATGAACATCATACAAAAAGGAATTAAAATGTAAAAGGTTCAATTAATTTAAAAAATTTAATATTTAAATTTTTGACTCCGTCACTGATTAAATTGTTATAAAATTGATTAAAAATTAAATTAAATTAAAAATTAAAAATATTATCATTATTTATTAAAAAATTAAAGTTTGATTGAAAAAATATTATTAAACGAAATTAATTGATTGTTTTTTATTTATAAGAATTTATTAATTTATCAAAGTTGTCTTATTAACTAATGAATTGATTGGTTTTTAATAATAAAAGTTATAAAAATAAATCAAACAAAAAATAAGATGTTCTAAGATTTTATGATTGAACCAATTCAATCAGTTGGGTTTTTTATAATGTAAATCAATATCAATATCAATATTGCAATATATCCTTAACTTGTAATTTAATTTATTAAATAATTTCATTTAAAACACGGAAATAATATTTAAATTAATTTTTGTAGAGTTCGAGAGTTTATCAATGCCTAGCAATTGAGGGTTCTTGTCTTGAAGTATCTTATGTATTGTTTGACGCTGGCATGTGCATATGTTGCATAACTGTTTACGATTAATTTTTGTTTCCAATTACTGTTGAGGGCCAGTTCATGCATACAAGCTCAAGCCTTAATTAAGGTATCGTAATATAGTTACTAAGCTAAAGATTAAGCACTAGGTGAACTAATTAGAGTTTTATAGTTATCGGCGAATCTTCCCCTTGTTTTCTTAAAAGGCTGCTTCAGGCCAATGACAATGATCATAGGGAGTCGATGGGGTTTTGGACTGACAGGAAGCAAACTAAAAGACGCTACCCATCCTCTTTTGTTTTAAGTTGACAATAATCTGTCTATCTCTTCTGACAATCTTATGAATTATCTGATCCAAGAAGTCCTCATAAAAGATTCCCATGCACACCATTCTTAAATTACTGCACATACACAACCATGGAAGAAAGAAAAAAGCTCTTTTTAAGCTCAGCCACGCTCTGTATTAATTCAGCCATTGGCTTATAATTGACTCACTTTTAACTCTTTGATTAAATTGTTAATGAGCTCATACTGGATTATTTCTGAAATGCATTAGGTTGATGCCAAGTTTATTTTTTATGCTCGTTTTCCATGTACAGTATTAGGAGAATTAATTGAAAGTCTCTTTGAAGGTTGGTGGGTTTTACTTCCTGGATAGCTTCTGTTGAGTGGTCAAATATTGTGAGAAATATATTATAGAATTGTGGGAGGTCAACCCTCCTCTTTTTAGTTTTTGATCATCCCAAAATTGTCTTTATTTAAAACAAAAATTTCTTCTCTCCTTTTGTAATATTTCACTTGTATTCTTTCCTGAAAATAATGAAATATTAATGTAGCAGTATTCGAGAAAGTAGGCATAATTGGTCGAACCTCGTTAAATGATGATATTTTTTTATTTAATAGCTATTGTTGGGTATAATTGTAGTGAATTATTATGCTATTAAATTACATATCTAGAAATATTCTGTCTAGAAGGTTGAGTTTTAAGTGAGACCGTTTGTGACCCCTCCAGTCTTTCCTGGGAATTTACTTGGTGTGATTTTTCAATACAATCGTTCAAACTCTATTAACCTAAGCAATAGTGTTTAAGGTGAATTTGTTATTATTAGTAGAAATTAACACGAGTTCCACAACAATTGGTATCAGAGCCAAGGTTTTTTTTTAGTATGTACTGTGGTTGCAGCGTGGTCTGATCTTCCACATCAGAAAATATTTATCTTTAGGTTATTGGCATTCCGCATTGACAGCTATTGAATAGAAATTATAGTAGAGATGACAGAAATTAAAGATACGGTTGCACCAACAACTTCTACCTCTTCTATTCTAACAAGGACTGTTGTGACAAATGTAATATTTGTGATAGAGATTTTTGATGGCATGAGTCATTTTGGCATGCGGCAAAGTGAGGTTCAAGATGCTCTTTTTCAGCAAGGTCTTGACATTGCTAGTAAAGAAAAGAAACCAGATGATGTTGAGGAGAAGTATTGGAAGACTATAAATCATTTGACATGTGGTACAATTTGATCGTGTCTTTCCAGAGAGCAAAAGTATGCTTTCTCGAAAGAAACTTTTGCATCTAAATTATGGAACACATTGGAGGAAAAATTCTTAAAAAAAGCAGTCAGAATAAGCTCCATATAAAGAAGAGACTGTTTCGTTTCTCTTATATTCTGGGTACCACTATAAATGATCACATCACCAGTTTTAATCAATTAGTTACTGATTTAATGAATTTGGATTTGACATTTAAAGATGAAGATCTTACTTTGATGTTACTGTGATCCCTTCCTGAGGAGTTTGAGTTTCTTGAAACTACTCTACTTCATGGGAAAGTTGATGTGTCTCTTAGTAAAGTTACAGTTGTTTTGTACAATCATGAATTTAGAAGGAAGGCTAAAGAAGAACGTACAAGTAGAGCAATAGAAGCTTTGGTAGTCAAAGGTTGTTCACAGAGTCGAACTAAAGGAACGAAAGGGAGATAGAAGTCGAGGCTCAAATTGAGCAAAGATGAATATGCCTTTTGTCAGGAAAAAAGGCACTGAAAAAAGGACTGACCAAAGCTTAAGAATAAAAAAACCTTATAAGTAAAAGGTTGTTGCAAATTTGAATATTGCTGAATGTGAAGATACATACTTAGATCTTTCATTGGTTGTTACATCCTTAATAAGCCTTTCTAGTTCATGGCTGCTCGATTCAGGCTGTAGCCATCACATGTGTCTGGGATTGGTTATCTGATTTTAGAGAGCTAGAGGGTGGAGTTGTCTACATAGCAAATGACAATCCTTACACCACAAATGAGATTGGTTTAATTTGCTTGAGGAATCACGACGAAATAACCAGGACTCTGACAGATGTCAGATATGTGCCAAGTTTGACGAAGAATCTCATTTCTGTGGGAGTCCTAAAATCAAAGGGCTACACTGTAAATACATCAAATGGAGTAATGAAAGTCATCTTTGGTGCATTTGTGGTTATGAAAGGAATTCGAATAAACAATAACATGTATTATTACCAAGGTAATGCAGTTATTGGAACAAAAGCAGTAGCTTCTAATGATGATCAAGAGCTAGAAGCAGTCAAGTTGTGGCATATGCGCTTAAGATGTGCAGGTGAAAAATCCTTGAAGATATTAGTAAATCAAGGATTGTTGAAAGGAGTTTGAGCCTGCAAATTAGACTTCTATGAGCAATGTGTCAAAGGGAAACAAACAAGAGTGAAATTTAGCACTGCAATCCATGATACGAAGGGTATTTTGGATTTTGTTAACTCTTATGTGTGGAGACCTTTCAAAACAACTTCTTTGGGAGGAAAACACTATTATATGATTTTTGTTGATGATTTTTCCTAGAGAGTATGAGTGTATACTATGAAAACTAAGGATGAAGTGTTGAGAGTTTTCCTCGAATGGAAAAAAGATGGTGGAAACTCAAATAGGCAGAAGAATTAAACGTCTTTGTATAGATAATGGACGAGAGTATAAAAGTGATCCATTTTAAAAATTTGCGAAGATGAAGTTATTGTCAGACACTTCACAGTCAGGGATACACCACAACAAAATGGGGGTAGCAAAACATATGAACCGCACATTGTTGGAGAAAGTTCGGTGTATGTTGTCCAATGCTAGGTTAGGTAGATAATTTTAGGCTGAGGCTGTTACATATGCATGTCATCTCATCAATCGCCTTCCATCAACTGTTATTGGTGGTAAAACACCTTTGAAAAAATGGTTTGGAAAGCTAATTACAAATTATGATTCCTTACATGTGTTTGGTTCCACTGCATCCTATCATGTTAAAGAGTCAAAGTTGGATCTATGTGCAAAGAAAGCAATTTTCATGGGGATCACCTCTAGTGTGAAAGGATATCATCTTTGGTGCCTAGAGTCAAAGAAAATAATCTTTAGCAAGGATGTTACCTTTGATGAATCTACCATGTTAAGAAAGGTGACAACTGAAAATATTGAGCATACAGATGGAACTTTAAAACAGGTGGAGTTTGAAGGAAGAATTGTTACCCTAGAAAATGATGAAGTAAATGCAGAAACTCCTGTGGTAGAAGAGGAGCCAAATGAAGAAGAGGTTTTAACCCAAGAACCTCCACAGCAATAATTACCAATTATATTGAGAAAGCCAAAAAGAAATATTCAAGTACCAATAATTACCAATAATATGGTGGCTTATGCTTCCCTAATTGAAATTCATGACTTTCCTACCACTTATAAAGAAGCAGTCTGAAGTTCAGAAGAAGATAAATGGAGGATAGCCATGAATGAAGAAATGCATTCCCTTCATAAGAATCAGATGTGGAAGCTAGTTAGTCTCCCAAACGAAAAAAGGCAATTAGATTCAAATGGGTATATGTAAAGAAAGATGGATTTCCTGAAAAGAATAATGATTGCTAAAAAGCAAGGCTAATGGCCAAAGGCTATGCTCAGATGGAGGGAATTGATTATAATGAAGTTTTTTTTCCAATTGTAAAACATTCCTCCATTCAAATTTTGTTGCCTTTCGTATCACAGTTTGATATGATACTAGTTTAATTGGATGTAAAAACTGCGTTTTTATATAGAGACTTAGAGGAGGAAATCTATATGACTTGGCCTGAAGATTTTAAAGTTGTTGGAAAAGAGAATATGATGTGTAAGCTTAAAAATTATTGTACGGATTGAAGCAATCTCTAAGGCAATGGTACAAGCGATTTGACAAGTTTATGATAGGGAAAAAGTGCACAAGAAGCAAATATGACCACTGTGTGTATTTTTGCTAGCTATAAGATGGATCTTACATCTATCTCTCTTGTATGTTGACGATATGCTGATAGTTTCAAAGAATCTAAGAGAAATTAAGAGATTGAAGATTCGGTTGAATCAGGTGATTGAAATGAAGGATCTAGGTGAAACCAAGAAGATTCTCAGCATAGAGATAAGCAAAAATAAGGAATTGTGGAGACTTTGTTTGAGTTAGAAATAGTATCTAAGAAAGGTACTAAAACGTTTTGACTTGAACGAAAAGTCAAAACCTATTAATACTCCACTGGTTCCACATTTCAAACTCAGTGCATCTTTGTCACCAAAGAATTATGTAAATTGATAATACATGTCAAAAGTATCATATGCAAATGTTTTTGGTAGCTTGATGTATGCTATGGTATATACAAAGCCTGACATTTCACAGGTAGTTGGGGTTGTGAGCAAGTATATGCATGATCCTGGAAAATAACATTGGCAAACTGTGAAATGGATTCTATGGTAGATTCTGAGCACTGTAGATGTTAGTTTGATATTTCAGCGAGATAAGCAAAACGATCAATATGTAGTTAGATATTGTGATTCCGACAATGTCGGTGATTTAGACAGGCGTTGATCTAGTTACGTGTTTATTCTTGCAAAGGCACCATTTAGTTGGAGGTCTACCTTATAGTCAACAGTTACTTTATTGACTACTGAGGCAAAGTATTTGGTAACTATAGAGGCTGTGAAGGAAGCAATTTGGATTCAAGGATTGCTTGGTGAGTTAGGAGTTCGATAGAAGCACATCAAAGTGCATTGTGATAGTCATAGTGTTATTCTTTTAGCAGATAACCAAGTTTACCATGCAAGGATGAAGCATATCGATGTTCGTTATCACTTTGTATGAGAGGTTCTGAAAGAAGGTCGAGTAGCAATCCAGAAGATTAAGACCCATTGAGAATCCTGCTGATATGTTGACAAAGGTGGTGACTGCAGTCAAGTTCCAACATTGTTTAAACTTGACCAATATTGCTAAAAAATGAAGATGATGAGCGTTGTAAAGCGCATTTGACGACACTACTAAAGATGAGTTTTGTGAGAAATTTGAAAAAGTGGAATTCGCCAAGGTGGAGATTTGTTGAGTAGTCAAATATTATGGCTCATCCCACAATCCCACATCGAGAAATTATAGATTTGTGGGAGGTTATTTTACTTATAAAACAACCCTCCTCCCTTTAGTTTTTGATCATCCCAAAATTATCTTTACTTAAGACAAAAATTCATCTCCTTTTGTAATATTTCACTTGTATTATTTTTTGGGAAGAGTGAAATATTAATTTAGTAGTGTTCGAGGAAGTAGGCATAATTGGCCAAACCTCGTTAAATTATGATGTTCTTTATTTGTCTATTTAATAGCTATTGTCGAGTATAATCGTAGTGAATTATTGTGCTATTAAATTACATGTCTAGGAGGTTGGGTTTTAAGTGGAACTATTTGTGACCCCTCCAGTCTTTCCTGGAATTTACCTGGTGTGATATTTTAGTGCAATCGTTCACACTCTATTCACTTAAGCAACAATGCTTAAGGTGAATTTGTTATTATTGGTGGAAATTAACCCGAGTTCTACAACAACTTTATCATTATTTATCTATTGTCTGTTGACTTGGGATTCTAGGCCTGAAAGCCAATATTGAAAGTTGTCTCCTGTATAGAGTTTTTGTATCAAAGTTAGTAGTTCAAGAGTGTCAAGCTGTGTCTGGTGTATAGTCTCATACCAAAATTTGTAGTTTGGGAGTGTGTCTTGTTGGATCCCGTTTCCGGAACCCAACTCTCTTGCTTACTTATGAAGCCTTGAGCTTAATCATGAAACCTTAGCGAGTGTGAAACCTTGAAGGGTTATAAATTTTTTTTCATTCTTAATCCATTTGAACCCTTAAAGACATCATGAATTCATCTTCATGCTCATAACGATCCCAAAAT
>JAOSBP010000206.1:35006263-35022455 GCA_027563825.1 Erythroxylum mucronatum
GACATGGATTTAATTGAATTAAGGTAGTAAGAGTACATAAGGGCATTTTAGGAAGACAACTTAAGTTTTAAAGAACCAAGGCTATTCATTAAGGGCATAAGGGTCATTGTTCAATCATAAGTGATATAAAAGGAGGGAAATAAAGAGTGTCTTTCATTTTAGGAGAGAGGGAACGAAAATGAGAGGGAGAGAGGAGAGAGGGAACGAAAATGGAGAAGGAGAAGAGAAAGAAGAGAGAGGAGTTAGGGCTTGCTTTTTCATGGACTTCAAGAAGGATTTTCGAGTTGCTCAAGAAGGGAAAAACGTGGAGAATGATGAGAGCTTCAAGATGAGCCAAGAAACCCTTTGGTTGGGTGAAATCTAAGGTAAGAGGATTTGTATGTTGTTGAGTTTTGAATGGGTTTTGGTTTAGATATCTCAAGAAATATATGGGTTTAAGCTTTCTAAGACCAATTTTATGATTATGCGTTAGGGTTTGCCCAATTTGAATCCATTGTGATTTGGAGATTTTGGGTGAATAGTGATGAAGAAATCAAGAGGAGCAAGAAGGGAAGCTTGTGGAACAAGTATAGCAAGGATATTAAGGTGGGTGACCTTTTTATAATTGAGTAATAAGTTATAAAATTTGCTTTCAAATAAATGGAATTAAATGATTTCCAACTACTTTGAAAACATGCATTTATTGCTTTTAAGATGGTTTGACAATATTCCATATGTTTTGCATATGAAATTGTGAATGAATTTTGAGAAATATGGGAATGATTTTAATTTGTTCCAACGTTGTTGTAATTGTGGCTTTTAGATGATTTGAGAAATTGATATGTGATTTGTATGGTATGTTGAATGATGAATGACAAAATGATGATAGAAATGCATATGAAATGTGCCATGTTCATGAAATCAAGTTTTCAAAAAATGAGCCATATGGGCATAATGTTTTCCAAGTACATGAATTCTATGTTATGTGGGTTTAGGGTAGTCCCCAAGAACCGTCACGTGCACGTTGACTCAAGAAATAGGCTTCGCCCGCTTGCCCGCTAGTGGCACGGAGCTCCTTCAAGGACTCCCCAAGTATACGACTACACAGGACCATTATATGGGAATGTGTAGTTCGTCATGAATCTGGACTTACCCAAAAACCATTATGATGTGTTATGTGTTTTCATGTGTAGATAAGTTTGATGATTGTTAACTTGTGTGTGAAGTGTGATTTTACTTAATAAGTTGACAACTTTTGCGAAACGAAGGTTTTATGGATTTCAATGAGGTTTGCAATAAGCATGAAAGTTTCAAATGGTTTCTACTTATTACCGTTTATAAACATGTTACCCACAGGGCTGTTAAAGCTCACCCCCTCTCTTTCCCCAATTCAGGTATTTGAGCAAGAGGCAAGTGAAAAAGAATCAAGGCATCACTTTATGGATGCATAATTTGTATTTGGAAATTAATGGATGTAAAATAAGGGTTCAAGTGTATTCAAGCAATTATTGGATTTAGCATATTGTGTAAATTGGACTTGATATTGAAATTGTATTGTGGCATGAGTTGTCAATGAAGTTTGTAAACAGTTAATTTATGATGTAAATGAAATATGGAATTGTGTATAGTTTAAATTATGGATTTGTGTATGGATGATTGCCAAATTGGAATTTGTGTATGGCTTTGGATTATGAATTGGGTATGCATGACTATGATGAATTTTGAGCATGAACAATAGAAGTGAATTATGGAAAACAAGGATAGGATTTATGGTGAATGATGAATGTTTTTGAATGGAAGAAACCACATGAATTGAGGTTGAGTATTGGATGAATTCCAATGGCAAATTGAGTTGTTTGAATGAGGTTGTAATAAAGGAATTGAAATTGGAATGTTGTAAGTTTTGCATGAGGATAAATTATGCATGTTGACTTCCGATGAAAAACTGTATTGATCTAGGTAAAATTGGACCAAGTTGCCTTCATAAAAGTTGTAGTTCGTCTTTATAGCTTTCTGACGCTATAAAATACGCAATTTTTCGATATCGAAGTTGAGAGTTATGCTTATTGCAACTTAGGTTGTCGTAGTGGATGAAATTCCCGAACCATTAGAGTTTATGACATGATATCGGGCTAAAAAAAGTTGATTTCGGCAAGATATGAGTATAGGGAAAGTTAGGATGGGTTTAGGACCCTTTGGAGGGGTCTGGGAGGGTGAAAATTTTGTTACACCCGAAGGTTACACGGTCTGCCCGTGTGAATTTACACGGGCCGTGTAATTCTGGGCACAGGTGACACATTTCACCCGAAGGTTACACAGGCAGACCGTGTGGTTTCACACGGTCCGTGCTTTTTGACCCCTTTAACGTCTGAATTTGAATTTTTGGTCTTCATGAAAGTTGTAGCCCTAGATGTCTTCTTTCCAATGGCACAAAAACGAAGTCAATCCGACATTTGTAGAGAAAGTTATGGCATTCGCGCCAAAGTATGTTCAAATCAATTTAGGTCATGAACATGGTCTATTCTTTTGATTATAACTCCCTCATCCGACCTCCGATTAAGGTGATTCTTGGACCAATGGATTCATAAGACATATAGGTATCTTCTCATGAAAATTTGTATCATTTGGAGTTGAATTAAGAGAGTTTGCATTAAAGTAAGTGAGAGGTCGGATAGGAGAGCATGTTTGAGATATGAGCTCATTGTGGTATTTTGTTGATATCTTGAGCTATAGAACTCCAATTGAGGTGATTCTTGCTCCAAATTAAACAAGAGACATAGAGCTATGATTTATGTGAAGAAGTCAAATTGAAATTATGATTTTAAGATTTCCAAATTCTGTTCACAAGCAGGCAAATTGAATTCAAGCTTAGTGACTGTTTTTGCATGGGCGTACCAGTGATCTTTTTGTGAGTGGATTTTTGGGAGGCTATGGGAATGGAAATGAATCGACGATGTCTAATAAGGGTTTCATGATGTTATGAGTGATCGAAAAAAAAATTTATAACCTTTCGAGGTATCAAGGTTATATGCTCACGCGCTTGCGTTCAAGTTTTTGCAAGAAGGCTTAAGAGTTGGGTTCTGGAATCGGGATCCAACAATACCTCTCCCTTACAGACGCGTTTTTCATGGCCTAATGCATTGGATCCCATCAGAACTCCGAGGTTAAATGTGCTTGGGTGAGAGTAGTACTAGGATGGGTGACCTCCTGGGAAGGCCTCGGGAAAAGCAAAATCGTGAGGGCTTGGCTGAGCCAAGGCCCAAAATGGACAATATCTATAGTGGGTGATCTGAGCTGTTATACAATACCTTTCCTTTGTGAATATCCCTTAACCATAATCGAACCTTGAACCTAACTGTACCATCAGTTTCATTCTTGATCCTGTAGATCCACTTGTTCAATAGAGCTTTCTTCCCTGCAGGCAACTCAGTTAACTCCCAAGTATCATTATTCTCAAGTGACCATATCTCATCATCCATAGCTTGCTCCCACTTGATTGAATCCTTCACCTATAAATATTGATCAAAGGATTTTGGTTCCCCTCCATCTTCCTTATAATGTGTTAGTTTGTGTTATGAACGATCAATCACAATAATCAAAGAATAAGTGCGAAAATAACAAACACACGCAGATTTACGTGGTTCACCAATGTTAATTTGGCTACGTCCACGGGCGACTAAGGTTTTATTTCATTGTGAATATTTTCAACATAGGTACACTAGGAGAATAGAACATATTTGTGGGGCTGGTGTAAAGTTCAAATATATTATCAGGCTCTATATCTCAACAGTTTATAAAGTGTGATCCTATCACACTATTCTCCATGTAGTTTCTTTTGACTCTATTTTATGAAAAAATACAAAACACAATAAATAATATTGTATTTACTGATGTAATTATAACTTGTAAACAAAGAACTTACATATTCATTTCGCAAGACAACAAATGATTTAGAGCCTTTGTTGTGTGGAGTTTTCATTTTTCCTCTGTTAACCTTGACTTTCCCACACTTTTCCTAAATAAAGAAAAGAAATAGTCATTAAATTGTGCAACAAGATTAATGGAAGCAAATGTGATGAGAAAGAAAACAAACATTAATGTTAGCAGAGGCTCAATAGTCATATATATTGGTCCAATTTTTTAGAGACATATGTTCAGGAACATGTTTATTTGCCTCCTCATCCAAAGGAAAAGATTTGTAATATTGATATAGTCGATAACGATGATCCTTAGTCTTTTGTTTCAATAGTGAAGTCATGCAGTTTGAAACATCAGGTTTGTCGATATTGACGATATTGTGCTTCATCTATGAACAAGTAAAAGTGAAATTAATCTTTAAATAAGTAAAACAATATTGAATATAATTAAATAAATTGAAAATTTACTGAAACTTTATCTAAAGCATTATGTATCAAGTTGTCTTCCTTCAACTACTTCGTATGCTTAAGGCAAGACAATTTAGTTATGGTAATTACCCCTACCTCACTTGACAATTTAGCTTATTGAATCCTGTCTACATGACATCCTTGACAGGTGTCAATATTTACAAACAACTTAATGTTCATTGCAACATTCATTCGTTGCAACTCATAACCTTTAGTTATACCTGTACCTCTTTTTCTGATGTTGATATTGGAACTTGACAATAAATGAACAATGGTAAGAAAATACACATTAAACATGTAAATATATATTTGAGCATAAGTTTTTGTATGTGTTAAAGATTAGCAAACCTGCAGATCCCTCTGTACTATTTGAGACAGATGGAGATTGTTGTTGATAGTGTTTATTGGTGGATGAAGTCGATTGTTGTTGTTGGCTAAGACTTGTTTGATTTGGTTGTTGTGGGGGAGGAACAACCTTGATACTTGCCACCTTCTTCCCTTTGTTTCTACTAGGTGCCATTATATTGGATATCTATAACTCAAATATCAACAATCCGCAATAACATAACTCAAACATAAATAATCCGCATTAATATAAGGAAAACATCAACAATATGCATAAACATAAGTCAAACATCATGGATGATGCTTAAACATAACTCAAATATCAACAATCCACATAAATATAACTTAAACATCAACAATAGCAATAACATAACTTAAATATCAAAAATCCGCATAAACATAACTCAAACATCAACAATACGCATAAACATAAATCAAACATCAACAATACATTTCAAACAATATAAACCTCAGTTTTATTACCTTCAATTATCATGATTAAGATCTTGAAAATTATCATCATTAATTACATTATGATTAGACTCTTCATTACTATTATATTTTGCCCAAGTATCATCATTGTCATATAGTTCATCCTCAATATAGTCTTCATCTCTTTCTACAACAATATTCACTTACTTCATCCACTTATACTATATTGGGATCAACATCTCTCATATGGAATGATAATATATCTAAATCTTCTATTTGTATGGCTCTATTATTCAAATCTCTTGATATGCTTCATCACCATCTTCACTCATTTGACCATTTTCCCTTTTACAAAAATCGAAGAGATTTTGGTGTTGAAACTTTTGAACAACCTTACAATTGTTTCCCATTACGGTGTCGTTGAGGTAAAAACCTTTCTTCAATTGACTTGCAAGGACAAAAGGGTCATTATCATACCATGTCTTATTAACATTGATGCTAGTAGTATTTCCATTCACTTTTATGTCACCAAGATCAAACCATTTGCACTTAAATAGAATAACCTTTTTATCCTTTAGGTAATGTAACTTTATTATTTCTTAGATGACATCGTAGAAGTAATAAAATCATCGTCATGACATCCCTCAACAACAATGTAGAAGTCAATAAGTTAACTATCTCGATCTTGTATGTGAAATCTAACTCCATTAACAATGCAACCTGTATATTTTTTGCCACACATATGAGGCTCACATGCCAAAGAATATAATGCTATTGTCTCCTCTTACATGTACAATAGGCATCATTAAAGAATTATTTGTGTATAAATCCATAGATTTAAACAAATTTAAATGGTTTTGAATGCATTAGCTATTTAAACAAATTTATAAAGAAGGCAAATGAAAAAAATATGAAAAATAATATAAATGCCAATTATAATTAACCATAGGATTATTAAGCACATTTACCATTAAAAAATTATGTTTTTAACATTATAATTTTTAAGAATATTATCACAAAAAATTCATCAAAATTTCCCTAAGAAATACATTGATATCAACTTTTAGCGATGATTTTAAAAATCCATTGCCAAAAGTGAAACTTTTTGTGATGACTATGGGGATCATCGCTAAAGGCTTAACATTTCGGGATGAAATTTCTAAAATGTCGCAAAAGGTCGGACAATTGGTGACAATTCACATAAATAATCGCTAAATACCTGAATGTTGTGACGATAACAAAAAACGTGGCAAAAACCTTCACTTTTGGCGACAAATTTTGGAATCGTTGCCAAAAGTTGACTTTTAGTGACTATTTTCAAATTGTCGACAAAAAAAAATGTGGCTAAAAGTTAGTTTTGTTATAGTGGTAAGATCACCAACCAATCAGTAATAAAATTAACTTCTAGGATAAGAGATGAATGTCAACAAAATTAAAACCATAAACTAAATTTGCTTTGATAAAACAGATGATGCATACATGAAGCATATATTAATTGATTAACAATGTAAATTGTATCGACAATGTTTTGTTAAGTGACTGCGAGATAAATAAGATTGTCAACCAATTATTAATAGAGAGTGCTATCACTAAAAGAGTACCATTACTAGTAGAATTTGGGAATTAGACTCCCTATGAGTGTGTATAGTTTTAGAATCTGTGAGGCATTTACGAGAAATAAGGTTAGTAGCACTCTTGGCTTGAGTCAAGTAATATTCAGACTAGTCGGAAAAGACTTTAAAGCCAAAAAAGAAATTAAAAAGCTCTAATCCTTCGTGTCATATTGCTAATAAGGGAAGGCTTTGAGATAAGTAAAGCTTTGAAATCATTACTATTAATAATCATGCCAACATCATAAAGAAAAGTATATTGTATCACTATGTAGTCTTATGAA
The DNA here is from genome assembly GCA_027563825.1 of Erythroxylum mucronatum. Taxonomy (NCBI): domain Eukaryota; kingdom Viridiplantae; phylum Streptophyta; class Magnoliopsida; order Malpighiales; family Erythroxylaceae; genus Erythroxylum; species Erythroxylum mucronatum. Next base: position 35,013,299 of record JAOSBP010000206.1, read on the forward strand.
GAAATGGTGCATAATCATAAGGACTAGATTTGAAACCAAGTTGAGTGATAGACACTCAAATTGGAAACCTAAGATCATGGTACTTATTTAAGGCCATAAGAACCTTTTGCAATTAATAAACCTCATTAACTAGGTAAATATAGCTAGGAGACAGTTATATCTGCACCTTTTTTTAAGATAAAATCACCATTGAAAAATTCATTGTTAACGTTTATTTAAAATAAGAGATAATATATTTTGTAGTAAACTTGGATTTTTTTCATTTTAATGTCAAACCTTTTGCATTTTCAATTAAGTGACTAATATTCAAAACTCATACAACTCTATTTAAAACGTCAGTTCTACTAGTTTTTCGAAAGTATGGCTAGCTTTTGGCCCTGACATGTAGATGTCCATATAAAAAATCAATGGAAATGTAGACATCCACGTGGAGTAATACATAACCTATGATACAAAATCTATAACTCATAGCTTATAACCTATAGGCATAACCCACCCACTGTATTTTAAAATAACTCGCACATCCCTAACATTTTATCCCCTCTTGTTTAGTTTTAATAACTCAAAGTCAAACACCAAAAGCTAATAATTTGATTTTTCTTCTCCTGATAATTGTTGTTTTTATTTAAGAAAACTAATCAGTTTGAGTTTTCACTTTTAATAGAATATTAGATCCAAACATCTTTGTTTCTCCCTTTTTTGTTCATTCTTTTAGTTGCGTTTTCCTTACATAAGTGGTGACATTCTTTATGTTTCATCTTAGCACTCCTACATGCTTTTAGTGACTCACATAGTCCCATATGAGCGTGTGCACCTATACACGGGTGTGTAAGTTGTAGTGACTCTATTTCTTACATTCTTTGCCCCATTTTTGCCCTAACTCATTTCCTTTTTGCTTGCACTAAGGCAAATAAGATCAAACATTGATATAACGACACCAAGGATATATTTTTAGCTCATTTTGGTTATTGTTCCTCCAACTTGTATTTAAAGCAAAATATGAATCAAAATAAGTACTTTAAGCACATTATAACATTAATCACTAAGTATTAGGGAGTAAATATATATCCAATCAAGCATTTATCACTAATGATCCATTAAGACATGTAGATTCAAATAATGTAAAGGTCATTCACAAGGTTGAAAGCAATTGATCTGCTTACCAACTATCTAACTTTTGCTTAAAATGGGAAACTTAAGATATTTCTTAAATTTTAATGGGAGGTCTTAGGAATTGAAAGATTATCATAATCTCATCTTTGAGATTACTTTATTTTAAGTTATTGGTCCACTCTATATAAATCTAAGGACGTGTTCCTTTAAATTCCTTATTTAGCTTTAAAAATCATTCTAAACAATTATGTAACCTGAGCAATCATCTCTACAACTAGTTACTGAGCTAAAAAAGTTTATGGAGATCTAAAGTATAGTCTATACTAAATGGTATGAATTTTATGTCTTATTTTACTGATTTTAGTAATTCCATAAGTAGTTTAGGCTCCTTTTCTATTACCAAATATAGGGAGCAACTAGTAGATATATGCATACTTAAGGGAAAAAGCATACTCAAAAATGGTCTCTAGTGCTAGAGATTCTTCCACAAATTATAGATAAGTATGGAGCTGAGAAGTACCCCCAAGAGGTTAAAGTAAACAAATTGTGAATATATGTTATATAAGTTCAACATTGCTCATTATATTATAATTATACTATCATTAAAGTCTACAAGGGCTTACTTCCCTAAGCCTGAGAAAATAAGCACATATTTTAACAGTTTTTACAGCAGGATGTGATTATAGTTCTATAATATGGTGTATAACATTTTTAAAGGATACATGTATGTACTAAGTCATTTGTACCTTCACAATTAGGGGATTATTATATGTTACATGTTTGTATGTCACCTATAAGATATAGAGTCATCAAAATTGTTGTTTATATATATAAGTCAATTTAGGACTATCAAAAAATGTTATAGATGGTTCAACTTGAACTTAAGGTAGAGATGGGTCATTCATCATCTTTACCAAGAACAAACAAGTGTAAGAAAATTTTATTTTTAAAGTCTCGAAAATGAGATTTCAAGCTTACATAGGAAAATATCAATCCTTATTCTAAGTAAAAGATTTGTGACTAATTATTTATGGCTAACTTTGGCTAATCATTGCCAAATAATGTTTGCTATATGAGGGTAAATATATAGAAGGTGAAAGACATAGACCTCCTATGTAGTGTAACAAACCTTAGAAAAATCTTTTGATCTTTAAAATTCTCCCAAAAATTGCTTTTATCTTTCAATTTTCTAGAAAAGCCCATTCTCTTAGACGTCATTTAAAAAATAGAAGCATAACACATACAATATGAATATCATATATAAACTAATCAAATGTCATTAATATGGTAACCCAATTCAATTATTAAACTTGATTGGAACCAATTAATTCAATTTAAATTAATAATTTAAGATAATTATAATAGATTATTAGTTTTAGTCAGATTTAATAATTTTGGTTCAATTTTAAGAATTAGAGTGAATCATCATTTAAACAACATTTGATTAGTCCATATTTGATGTTTACACTGCCTACGTTGTATCATTATTTTTTAATCAAAGTCTAAGAGAAGGGGTTTTTCTAGAAAACTAAAAACTAAAAGGGGTTTTTTCAAACATTTTAAAGACTAATGAATTTTTAAGTTTCTTAAATTACACAGGAGGTTTATTTCTTTTATCCAATGTATAAATCACTCTGAAGCGAAGCAAAGGAAGCGGTTGGCTAAAGTTAGCTAAAAATCGCTAGCTACATACTTGTTTGCTTATTCTAATAGGATTTACAATAACCACCTAATATTAGGCAATAACCATAGGTTTTGCTAGACAAATATCTTCCTTTGTCCCTAAGGATGTCAAGTGATTTCCTTATTTTGTTATTCTCTTCAAGTCTATAACGATTAAATGTGTTTTTTTTAATAGATGTAGATGTGAATATCCTAAAACTCATAAACAAAGTCAATAAGAACGAGAGTAGTAGTGTTCAACTCCTTCAAAAAATGAGAAAAACAAATGCTTCATCTGATTAAGATGTCATTCCCATAAAGAATGCTAAGAACATGGTTTCTTTAGAGTTGGTAACAATTTCCAGACCTATCAAATATATAAAACAAGCTAATTATTTAAAGATTGAAGAAGAAGTCTTCTTCCCTCAATAGAAATTAAAGGTGATGAATTTCATTTTTGGTATGAACAATATTAGTCTTCAAGTCTATAGAAGTATGGTCCTCCATGAAAATTACAAGTACCTCAACAAAAGTGAGTGGGAGAAAATTTTCCCACTCTTAGAGCACAACATAGTAAGGGTGACCTACTTTTCCTACAGAATTATTCATCATACTTCCCTTCTTTTTTTGGGGTATTGCAACTTGGTTTTAATACCTATCTTCTAGGCCTTAAGTTTACTTGACGTATGCATCGAGAGGGCTATAATAAAGTTAAAGAGATGACTTAAGGTTAACTTGCAAAAAGATAATGAGAAGTTTACTAGAGCCTTGGCAGCTCTCTGAAAGGAAAGGAAAAGAAGGTTACGTAACTAAATCTTATTCATGAGGACAAGCAAACATCCAATCATAAGCCTGTGATGTCAAACATGTAGTTGGAGTAGTTCATTAGGGCCCAAACGATAACTCAATAACATGTTTGTTGCATCTTTACAAAAAAATAAAGCCTTTGAATCAATAAAATGATATATTCCTTTATCAATGACTTCCACAAGCGATACAAAAAGTGATATAAAAAGTTCAAGGACAGAGATAGATTAGGTAAGACGCTTAATATGAATCATTTCTGCTTCACTAAGCAATGGAGAAAGATCAACATTCAAAAGCTTTATCTTTGTATGAGATTAAACTTATGAATATAAATGATTAAAAATGAGTGATCATGAATTTCTAGATCTTGTCATATTTCATAAAAATTATCATTACATATGGTATCAGAGTAAGAGTTATAAGGAATCTGTGGTTCTCCTTAAATGTTTATTTCTCATAATTTAAATAAACCTTATTAATCCTAATTTGAAATTATGGAAAACCCTAAATTTTGTTTCTCATAGATTAAATTATTCTAAATGTTGAATTGATATTTGCATATATATAATTTTTTTAAAAAAAAGATGAGGATACAAAACTGTTAGGGAAAAGTTTCTAGTGACAATGCCAGGTGGTTGAAATAAAGTCCCACCAATAACAAGCATTGGCAACGTAGCTAGCGCAATTGTGAAATAATTTTTAAAATTTTTTGAACTCATAATTGATGCTAATGAATTGTAATTTTATAGGTAAATTGAAACTCATTGTTATCAAATATTTTTGAAATCACCCAAAGGTTGTTTATTTATTTTTATAGTTAATGAGAATGAATGTAGGTAATGCATATACACAATTAGTTGTGCTTAAAATTCCAAAGATAGTAAATATTTCTAGTTGGTGTTTGTGTGATTACTAAATTATGTACATATTAGTATCGTTATGTGTAGTATGATATATTAATAAATTACCAAAAGGTAAACATTAGTATACAATATATAAGAATCACTATGTGTTATCTAATATGTTAATGGATTGCTTAAAGGTGAGCATTAATACACAATTATGAAGTTTCTGAATCTGTGTAGTATGGTGTTGTATGACTCAAAGCATTAACGTTAAGTTTTAATTTCCTGCATCAGCTATTGCCATGCATCGAATCTCTCATTTATTACGATGTTTAATGGACTAAACTTCTTTAAATGGAGCGAACAAATTCAGTTCTATATTAAGTTTTGGACTTGGATTTGGCACTCAGAGTTGAGAAACCAGATGCTCTTAATGTTTTGAGCTCTGATGAGGAGAAAACCCATTTTAATAACTGGGAAAGATCAAACAGATTGAGTCTGACGTATATGAATACAACAATTACTGGCAATATTAAGTCTAGTCTTCCCAAAACTAAAAGTGCTAATGAAATACTTGAGTTTGTGGAAGAGCACTCCTAGACTACTGACAAGTCTCTTATTGGGACTATTACAAGTACATTGACTATCATAAAGTTTGATGGATCACATACTATGCATGAACATATAATTGATATGATAAAAATTGCAAAAAGACTTAATTCCTTAAGAATGGAAGTGGATGAAAGCCTCTTAGTGCAATTCATCTTAAACTCATTTATCATTTGAGTATGGTCCCTTCTAAATGAACTATAATACCATGAAGGACAAATGGAATGTGCATGAGTTACATAGTACGTTGGTTAAAGAAGATATTAGATTTAAGAACTAAGGAAGCTACTCCATTAATTATGTTAAGAAATAAGGAGCTAGTAATAAAGGTAGAAAGAAGCATGAGAAGAAAGTAAAAGGACCCCTAAAATTTAATAGGATATCATCTCAGATCCACAAGAAGGAACATGATGAATTTAGATGCCATTTTTGTAAGAAGGTTGGGCATTTCCAAAAGGAATGTTCGAAACGTAAGGCATAGTTTGAGAAGAAAGGTAAGCCTAGTGTTTTTGTATGTTATGAAACAAACCTTTTTGAAGTTCCTTTTAATACTTAGTGGATTTATTATGATTGTATTGCTCATGTTTCTAATACCTTGCAGGGATTCCTTATACCCTAAACCACAAGATCAAATGAATGATTTATCCATATGGGCAATAAAATGAGAGTTCTAATAGAAGTTATATGGACTTATTGCTTAATCCTGGACACTGGACACTGGATACCATTTATGTACTTAGTATATCTAAGAATTTAGTTTCTTTATCCAAACTTTATAGATCTAGACACTCATTTAAATTTGGATGTGGTAGTTTTAGTTTATACAAACAGAACCACTTGATTGGTAGTGGTGTATTTTGTGATGATTTATATAAATTAAACATTGATGTTGTTTATGCGGAAAATTTATTGTCTTTGAACCCTAATATTGGTATTAAACATAGTTTAATTAATAATAGATATGCTTACTTGTGGCATAAGCATTTGAGACATGTTTCCAAAGAATGAATTCAAATATTAATAAAGAAAAATACTTCTTAAATTGGAATTTACTAATCTTAACATTTGTGTGCATTGTATTAGAGACAAACAATCAAAACACACAATTAAGAAAGAAGCCACACAAAGTACTCAGCTTCTTGAAATAATTCATATTGATGTGTGTAGATCATTTGATGTGCCTAATTTCAGTAAAGAAAAAAATTTCTTTACCTTTATAGATGATTATTCACGTTATGGATATATCTATTTGCTACATGATAAATCTCAAGTTGTAAACACCTTGGAGATTTATATTAATAAGGTCGAAAGGCAATTAGCAGAAAAGTGAAAATAGTTAGGTATGATAGAGGTGGTGAATATTATGGTAACTATAATAAAAAAAGGTCAAAATTTTGGTTTTTTTTACTAATTTCCTTAAAATACGTGAAATTTGTGCACAATACATAATGCTAAACATATCACAACAAAAAGGTGCGATAGAAAGGCGTAATAGAACTTTATTAGATATGCTTAAGAGTATGATGTGTAATTCATCTTTACTCATTTCTTTGTGGACATTTGCTAATATATTTGTTGAATAGGGTGCTTAGTAAGGTAGTTTTAAAAATTTCATTTGAATTGTAAACTAGAAGGAAAGTTAGTTTAAGGCACCTGCATGTTTTGGGGTGCCAAGTATAAATTAGGCATTATAATCCATTTAAAAAGAAACTGGATGCAAGATTAATTAGTGGGTATTTCATTGGCTATCTAGAGAAGTCTAAATGGTATATATTTTATTGTCCTAACCATAATATAAAAGGTGTAGAAACTGGGAATGTCAAGTTTATTGAACATAGTGAGACTAGTGGGAGTGAAATACCACGTAGAATGGATATTAAAGAAATGGGAATGGAAGTCCCTATGACTGTTCAAGCCCTTGGGGCTTGTACACCTACTCAAGTTTTTGTTTCACAAATTATTGAACCGCCTAACAATAATAAAGAATAACAAATTAATATACCCATTGTTTAAAACGAAACTGAACATGAAGTGAATGAACCTATAATATAGGAACTAAAACAAATAACATTAAGAAGGACTCAAAGAGAAAGAAGAATAGTTATTTCTAATGAGTATTTGATATATCTTCACAAGTTTAAAAATGACTTGGGAATTGAGAATAACCCAGTAATTTTTTCACAAGCCATAAACATTGAAAATTCTTGTAAGTGGTTATAAGATGCCATGAAAGATGAGTTCAAATCTATGAAACATAATGGTGTCTAAGACCTTGTGGAATTGCTAGAAGGTTACAAGAGAATTTGTTTTAAATGGGTCTTTAAGAACAAACATGATTCTCTTGGTAACCTAAAACGTTATAAGGTCAGACTAATTACTAAGAGATTTATTCAGAAAGATTGCAATGATTATAAGGACCATTCTTCTAAGAAGGATTCACTTAAAATTATTATAGCTTTGGTAGCTCATTATAATTTGGAATTACACCAAGTGGAACTGAAAACTGCCTTTTTAAGTGAGGATTTAGAGGAAAAAGTCTATATGGACCAACCAATGGGGTTTATAAAAGCTGTGAAGGAGCATATAGTGTATAAATTGAAGAAGTCACTATACGAACTTAAACAAACTTCTGGATAATGGTATCTTAAGTTCGATGATATTATTATTTACCTTGGATTTAATGAAAACATCGTTGAATGGTGTATATAACTGAAGGTCAATGGGATTAAGTTTATTTTTTTCAGTTTATATGATGATGATATCTTACTTGCAACTAATGATCTTGATCCATTAAGTGAAACTAAGGAATTTCTCTTTAGTCATTTTGAAATAAAAGATATGGGTGAAGTAATATAAGCGATAGGAATAGAAACATTTTGTCATCGAAAGGATCTCGGAGACCCACCCAACTACGAAAGCCAGGATCTTTCAAGAAATGGATTCTTATTTGGAGAGTATATAACTGCATGGATAAGCTCACACTAACCCGTCAATTTGGGATCCAATTTGGGATTTTCCTTGGGACGACCAATCATATATCCTATTTAGTACTTTGTCGAAAAGAATTCTTTTAGGTTGATAGATTACAAGGATTGTTTAGTTTGTCTCAGAAAGCATATATTAATAAAAGGGAGACAAGTTTAGCCTCAAACAATGTTCGAAAAGTGTTTTAGAACATAAGCAAATAGAATCAATTTCACATGCATATGTAGTTGGGAGCTTAATATATAAATAGACGTGTATGAGACCAGACATAAGTTTTGCAACAGGAATGCTAGGGAGATACCACAATAATCTTGGTATAGATCACTGAAACGCTGCAAAGAAAGTTTTGAGATATTTGTAAGGAACAAAAGAACACATGCTTATTTTTAGGAAGTTTGATCACCTTGACATTGTTGAATACTCAAATTTCGATGTTTTTGGTTATATGGATACAAGTTGGTTTGGGCCGGGACCCTCACCGGTCAGGTATTGTCCCCTGGGGAGAAGTTCAAGATTTGTGCGGTGTGTGCGACTCGAACCCAGAACCCAGGGGTTTTGTTGCGTTGAGACGCACGCCTCATACCACTGAGCTACTGGTACAATTTCACCTTGATTCAGGTATGAGGCATAAAACCCTAGCCTCCTCTCTGTTCTCTACGACTTTTTTCCTTTTACAAATACTGACTTGAGCGTCGGAGGGGCCTCCCGGGCACCAACTCCTGGCGCGCCTTTGTTGTTTTGCAGGTATTCAATAGTCGAAATCAATCAGGATCATGGCTCCGGACACCCACGTTCAGCCCCGGAAAAATCTGGCAGAACCATTTGGCGCCCACCGTGGGGCCCGACGTCAGGACACCACGCTTAGAACAGATAAGTGAACACGAACAAGACGATTTGCTTGTCTTTGTCTTTAAATCCGGGATCATTATGTCTTGCACTTCTTGGTCGTCTTTATTTATTGTCATTAATCTCGCCTACTGTTTGGTTGCTGCGAAAACAAAAGATTGCTGAATCTTGTATCTCTTGGATCGTAGAACCTCGAGGGTTGTTTTCTGTGTCATGATTAGTTCTTGAGGCTTTGTTTTCGTGTTCTTAATATGACAGGTTTTTACATCGGTTTGTTTACTATAACACGA
>JAOSBP010000206.1:35034935-35069611 GCA_027563825.1 Erythroxylum mucronatum
AACATTTTCACAAAAATCAACAAGGACATCAGTACTATATTCACCACCTTCATCATTCTTTAATCTCTTAATTTTTCTTTCCAATTGGTTCTCAACCTCAACTTTGTATTTCATAAACATTTCATCTGCATCACTTTTATTTTTCAATAAGTAAATCTAGAACAATCATCCACAAAGGTAATATAATATCTCATGCCTCATTTACTCATACAATTCTTAAAATCACCCAAATCTGTGTGCACTAAGTCTAACAATTGTGACTCTCTCTCGGTCAGGTTTCTTAATGTGTTTAGCCTAAACACAAATTTGACATTTTTCCAGTTCATTAGTGATCTAGTTAGGTAATAAATTTAAGCTTTGCATCCTCTTAATTGACCTCACATTCACATGCCCAAGTTTAGAGTGCTATAAGTCTAAAGACTTAACAATATAAGCAGAAAAAGTAGATGCATTCATTTCAATGTCAAGTACAAATAAGCCCCCATTACAAAACCCTTTTCTAACAAAGTTTTCATTCTTAGTCAGAACTAGCTTATCAGAATCAAAGGTCAGTCTAACACCGACTTTGTTAAGCAATGTACCATAAATCAAGTTTCTACATACATTAGGAACAAATAAAACATTTTCTAATGCCAATACTTTTCTATAAGTGAGTTTGAGAGTGACTTTGCCAACTCCTTGGACAGGATCTGTTAGAGTTGCCCGTGTACACGAATTCACCATCAGCAACATCATTCAACTCCTTGAACAAGTCCTTGTTGGTGTAGATGTGGCATGTGGCTCTTGTGTCAACAATCCACTCGACCAAATTTCCAACTAGGTTGACTTCGGAGACTATAGCAGTAATGATCTCCTCGTCATCACCAGCTTCAACCATATTAGCTTGAGGCTTACTAAAGCTCTTTTGGTTACCTCGTTGGTACCCCCATCTGGTTTCCTTTCCCGAGCTTTCGTAGTTTCTGTCCTTAGCCTTTCTTCTCATAGTTGAGTCTAGCTTGAAAATTAGCAGCAAGATGGCCTAGCTTGTGGAACCACCAACAGTCACCATGAATCCTTTTGTGCTTAAACTGACCCTGCTTATTGTTGAAAGACTTGTTTTGTCCACCATTCTTCTTGAAGTTATTAGCATTTCTATGTTCTACCACATAAGTCCTAACAGTAGGGACAAGGGTGAGTGTTTTAGTTTTATCTTGTGCACGGTTGGCATCCTTAATCTTTATATGTCCTATCAACTCCTAAAGCTTCATATCTTTCTTCTTATGCCTCAACCGGTTTTTATATTCATTCCATGAGGCAGGTAGTTTCTCAATAAAGGCATTAGCTTGAAACAACTCACACATGCTTATACCCTCAGCAAGGATTTTAGCAACTAGATTTTCATACCCATATAGTTGGTCCATAATAGGCTTATTATCAACAACGATAAATTTTAACCACCTAACAACCGCATATTTCTTGGTATCGACATCATCCATCCCATATTTCACTTCTAAAGTATCGCAAATTTTCTTTGCAGTTTTGTACTTGTAGTAGATATCAAACAAAGGGTTTATTATATAGTTGAGCAACACCACTAATGGTATGGTTATCCTTAGTAGTCTTAGGGTCAATATTGTCACTAAGAATCTCTTAAAATAGTACATAATCAATTTTGTATTGTTGAAAATAAAACATAATTTTTTCAGACCATAATTTAAATTTTCTTCTATCTAGAAGCTCTAATCTAGTTAGTCAAGTATAATTTTCGAGGCTATAGTGATATAGGCAGACGACATATTAAACTCAAAAGCAAAAATATCTCACACGAAATAATCACACAATATGAAGAAACAACACTGTATTCCGACTTCTACCAAAATAAATACATAGCAGCAAAATCGCAGTAATTTCTAATAAACAGTAGCAACGCAACAATAATTTTTCTGACTTAGGTTACTAGAGGAAATAGCAGAAATAATAACTTGGAACGACTTATCTGAAATGCAAGGCGCGTGAAAATCACTACCCTAAGTCGTAAATTCCCCCTCTATAACGAGATCCGACCCTCGGGTTAACGCCTTCTCCACCAACTTTGGTGCACTCCAAAAGATAGAGTAGGAATTGTCTTCGAGAATAAAAGAAAGGCAGACAAATGCAAAATTTGTGTGAGATAAAATATGTAAGACAAAATATATGCATAAGGTGTTTGTATAATTGTATGTAGAGGGCACTTGCCCCCAATGTGCATCCATCCCTGTTTGTATGTAGAGGAAAATGTTTGCGTTGGATGGAGCAAATAAAGATGCGTGGGGAATGAAAATATAGAGAAAATGAGCAGTTGTATGACGGTGGTAGCAGTGAAATTGAGCAGATGTGTGACACCTATATATAACAAAAACAGTGCTTACGTTGGCAATAGGAATTAAAAGCTATTAAAGCAAAATGGAATGTTAAAGTATGATAACGTAATAACGTAATAGAGTTATTGGGATAATAAACTGATAACGTTATAAACGTTATTAGTAACTAAAAACATATGAATGAATAAATTTTTGGAACAATGATACTAATATTTATTACATTTAAAAATAAAAATTTTTCATTATGCTTAATTTCTTTGACAGATAAATAAATTATATAGAAAAAAAGAAGAATCCATGATTTTCCTTAGTATACTAAAAGACAACGATCGTCAATCACATTGTTACTTCACTATGAACAACTTATAATAATAACATGTATCCTTGGAGAAGAATATGGCATGCCACCTTCTCACCATCCTCTGAATTCAGTCGAACCATCTCATTAGATCAACCTTACGAAATAACACAAGCACAACCTAGTTTTTCTACCGTAAGCCCACAAATACACAACCATCGTTTATTAGGAATGTCAATTTTTGTCTGATACAGCCCAATTTTAGCCCCATGTCAATTTTTGGCCGATTCGGCCTAATTTTAACCCGAGTTGACCAAATCAAGGGCCAAAATTGTTCGGCCAAACTGGGTCACAGACAAAGCGTAAGCTAGCCGAACCAAGCCCATGACTCAACCATAACATAAAAAATGACATCATTTTTTAATTTTTTTAAAAAAATATGATAAGCAAATGGATGATAGGGTAGGACTTTTATTGATATTTAGTAATAGTCTTGTAGGTTACTACAAGAGCCGAAGCTCCCTAGCCAACATTGACCCCTCAAGCTTAATAGCTGAGACAATAGAAAGAGAAAAAAGGTGTCTCTTCTGTGCTACCCAATTCCCTTACATACCCTTCCCCTCCACTTGATTAGTGTCTCTCTCCTCTAACTGATTCTAACAAACCTATTCCCTAACCGTTAGCTGACTCATCATTCCCTGGGTCACTAACTTTCTACTCTGCCTTACTCTTTCTCCTGGAATATGTTAACGTGGGTTTGTGGCCCATGTTCTGTTCCTTCCTCCTATTTCTCCAAGAGTAAGTCAACATGAGTTTATGACCCGTATAGCTATCAATTCTGCCTCCTACGAAATCTGCCTTGTCCTCAAAGCAGAAGGAAGGATACTGCTGTTTCAATTGTGCAGCAGCTGTCCAGGAAGCTTCTTCAATTGGTTTCCCATTCCAAAGTACAAGCCACTAGACAATCTGCTCATGATTCTTCTGGACAGTACGTTTAGCTAGGATTGCTTTGGAGGAATAGGCTCGGTTAAGTCGACCTCCAGACTTGAGGGAAGAATTGGCTCAGGCACATGGTTTCCTATAACCTTTTTCAACTGAGAAATGTGAAATACCAGGTAAACCTGGGTTGTGTTAAGAAGAGCCAACTTATAGGCCACAGTTCCTACCATAGCTATTACTTGAAAAGGTCCATAACATTGGGCTGAAAGCTTAGGACAGATACGTTGTGCAATTGATGTTTATCTGTGAGGTCTAAGCTTGACATAGACCCAATCTCCTACCTCCAGTTGAACATCTCTACGTTTAGCATCAGCTATGGATTTCACGACTTGTTGAGCCCTAGTAAGATGGTATTTAAGCTGCCTCAAAGCCTCATCTCTATCAACCAACACACAATTTACAGCATCAACAAGAGACTCCCTAAGGAGGAAGTGAGTAACTTTAGAAGGAGGACGACCATACACCACCTCGAAAGAGGTTATGGCAGTTGCGGAGTGAGAAGAAGTATTATACCAAAATTCGACCCAAGAGAGCCAATTATGCCACTGTTTTGGTTGCTCAGAAACAAAACATCGAAGGTAGGTCTCAAGACACCTATTGACCACCTCGATTTGTCCATCCGTTTCAGGATGATAAGAGGTGCTCATTCAAAGAACCGTTCCTTGCAACTTCTAAAGCTCTTTCAAAAATTACTAACAAAGATTGGATCCCGATCACTTACAATTATCTTTGGAATGCCATGTAGTCTAACCACTTCCTTAACAAAATAATCAGCTACAACCTTAGCAATAAAAGGGTGTTTGAGAGGGATAAAATGTGCATACTTTAAGAATTTGTCCACTACACCCTGGCTTTTTGGCAATCCCGTTATAAAATCTATCGAAATATCTTCCCAAACTGAATTGGGAATAGGGAGAGGTTAAAGTAACCCAACCGGGGCAAGGGTTTGATACTTGTGTCTTTGGCACACTTCACATTCCTTCACAAACTGCAGGATTTGTTTTCGCATTCCAGCCCAATACAAACATCCGACTATCCGTTTATAGGTTTTAGTAAATCTAGAGTGACCCCTTGTTGGAGTATAATGGAATTATTTCAAGAAATCTGGAATGAGGGAGGAGGATTGAGATAAAACTAACATGTTTCCCTTAAACAACAGCCCTCCTGATGAGTGAAACTCTGTTTCGGATGGAGGATTAGCTTGGAGTTTCTGCAGTATTTCTATCAACCATGGATCTCTTTGAGACTTTTCTTGCAACTTAGCATAATCGACCGAATTAGGTGATTAAACAAGGTAGTGAAGTTCTGGTTCCACAGATACACGTGATAAGGCATTTGCTGCTTTGTTTTCTGGTCTTGGCTTATAGAACACTTCAAATTAGAAGTCCATCAGCTTGGACAACCAGTGGTGTTGATTTGGGGTATTTAACCGCTGCTGCAGGAGGTGCTTCAGTGTCTTGTGGTCAGTGTATACCTTGAAGGATCTTCCCAAAAGGTAATGCCTCCAATACTACATGGCTAGCACTAAAGCCATAATTTCCTTCTCATACACGGATTTGGATTTGGTAGTAGCAGATAAGGCTTTGCTGAAATAATAGGTTTATTTTCCTACATAAGGATAACCCCCAATCCAAAACCAGAGGCATCACATTCCACAATAAATTCCTTAGAGAATCCGGTAGAGTGAGGACCGGAAAGGAAATTAAACAATTCTTCAACTTATCAAAGGCTCCTTGAGCTTCAGGTCCCTAAGAGAAATTGTCTTTCTTGGTGAGTCCGGTGAGGGGCCGAACGATCTTCCTATGGTCTTTGATAAACTTTTGGTAATATCCAGTGAGACCGACAAACCCTCTCACCCCCGTAACATTCTTAGGTGTAGGCTAATCTTTAACACATTGGATCTTAATAGGATCCATTACTACACCCTCAGCTGAAATAACATATCCTAGATATTCAATGGATTGTTGTCCGAATAAGCATTTCTTCTTATTTACAAAGAAATGATGTTCAATTAATAGCTGTAGAACTTGTTCCAAGTGGTTGAGGTGTTGTTGCCAACTACTACTATAGATCAAAATGTCATAAAAAAAACCATCACACTTTTCCTTAAAAGTGGTCTAAATACCAAATTCATAGTAGATTGAAAAATGGATGGGGCATTCATAAGTCCGAAAGGCATAACTAAATATTCGTAATGGCCTTCATGAGTCCAAAAGGTTGTTTTATGAACATCTTCGGTCTTAATTCGTATTTGGTGAAAACCGGACTTGTAACCATGCAATTCATCAATAAGCTCATTAATAGTGGGAATTGGAAACTTGTCAAGGATGGTTACCTTGTTTAAGGCACAGTAATCTACACACATTCTCCATGAATCGTCCTTCTTTTTAACAAGAATTACTGGACTAGAGAAAGGGCTGGTGCTGTGTCTGATATCGCCTAATTCTAGCAATTCCCTTACCTATTTTTCAATCTCATCCTTATGGTGGTAGGCATACCTATAAGGACGTACACTTACTGGATTGGTTCCATTATATAGAGTAATGGCGTGATCATGATTCCGCAAAGGAGGAAGACCCCTCGGGTCTTGGAACACCAATCAGTTTACTTGCAAGACAAAAGTTAACTCCTGAATTTAGGCTGGAGTTAAGGTGGTACTGGTCTCCGAAACAAGCACACTAACCTCATACTCTTGCTGTTCATCCTGAGACTCCATCACAATGGAATGGAGTACCCCTTGCAAGGCAGAAATTTGTTGGGCCTGCATAAAGCCTTGCCCTCTCGATGTGATTACTTCTTTTCCATGTTTAAAACCCCAACTCATTATCTTCTGCTTGAAATCCGCCCTCACCTTTCCTAAAGTCTCCAGCCACTCTGAACCCAAGATAGATCTATTCCTTCCAATTGCAGAATATATGCGTCAATTAGTAGCTCCACATTCCCTATTAACACCACAATTCCTTTACACCGTCCTTGTGAAAAACACTTTATTCTATTATCCAGTTTCACTCCATATGATTCGGTTGGAGTCACATTCAAACCCAAGGTAGCTACTAATTCTTGTGAAAGATAATTATGACTTGCTTCACTGCCTATGAGAAGCAAGATTGGAACCCCAGCTAGCTTACCCTTGAATTTAAGGGTTTTAGATTGGATAATCTCCCCATACTCAGCTATTTGACACACCATTTCCCATGCCTCACCAGTTTCGGTCTCCTCTTTGTCGACTACATCTGAAGGAAGCTTTTCTCCCTCATCATCCCCTTCCCAAATCAGCAGTCTCAAATGCTTGTCAGGGCAAACATGGGTAGGGCTATAGACCTTCGGTCCATCAGCTCTTGATAAGAGAGATTTTGGGTCCCCTTTGGCTGCCCATCTACAGCCCTCGCTACACAGGATCCGCGTTCAGCTCTGCTGGGCGGATGCGTGGGTGGTTGAACCAAGTTGTGTCTCATGCCACTCCAACTGCGACCACCCTTGGTCAAATTGGTGGACCCAATTTTCTAAACATCCATGATTTTCCATCCCGTTGTCTATTTTGAAGCCACCAAAGGTGCCAGTTTCCACTATATTGCACACACTATGGATATCATCTTATAGCGAGAAGAAGGGTCCAAGGCCAAAACTTCCATCCGTATATCTTCTCTTAGTCCCCCCTAAAAAGAGACCCATATATTGATTTTTTGGAAGAGGTGGAACCTGAGCCATCAACATCTCAAAGGTTTCCAAATATTCGTCCACGGTGCCCCGCTGTGTTAATGCCTCTAACTGGAAAAATGGGTTTCCGATATAGTGATCTTCATACCGATCAAACAAAGCTCGTTTGAAAGTCTCCCAGTCCAACTCTGGTTTCGACGCCAAAAGGACCTTGAACCAGTGCCATGTCATGCCTTCCATGCAAATATGAGCTAACTGAACTCGAAGCTCTAGTGGGGTGCCCTGAAAGGTGAAGTATACTTCTGCATGAGAGACCTATGCTATCGGATCGTCACCTTGGAATGGAGGGAGCTCTACCCTTTTTACCCTGAGCTGGCACTCTTCCGATGACATGGAGGTGACGTTGCTTCCTTCCGCAGCCGTCTGTACCGACTTACCACGAACGACGAACCTTGACCCTGCCTCTGGTGATCAGTTTTCAGTCTGTCGCTGAAACCCTTCACACATTTCTGCATGCATCGCCGCTAGCGCTCTGGGGAGGTCATCAACGCCTTTGTGTAAGTTCCCCAATTGGACCGTATGGTCCAACAGCTTCGTCTCCACCACCACCATGCGTGCATCCATTGCTTTCCACTTCTGTGACGTCATTCTCGATTGCATACAATTGGGACTCTCAATGAAAGCACCAATGATAAGCAAATGGATGATAGGGTAGGACTTTTATTGATATTTAGTAATAGACTCTTAGGTTACTACAAAAGCCGAAGTTCCCCAGCCAATATTGGCCCCTCAAGCGTAATAGTTGAGACAACAGAAAGAAGAAAAAGGTGCCCCCTCTGTGCTACTCGATTCCCTTACATACCCTTCCCCTCCACTCGATTAGTGTCTCTCTCCTCTTACTGATTCTAACAAACTCATTCCCTAACCATTAGCTGATTCATCATTCCTGGGTTACTAACTTTCTGCTCTGCCTTAGTCTTTCTCCTTGAATATGTTAACGTGAGTTTGTGACCCATGTTCTGTTCTTTTCTTCTATTTCTCCTAGAGTAAGTCAACATGGCTTTGTGACCCGTATAGCTATCAAAATATATAAGATAGGCCAAGCTAAACCAAAAGGTCAAAATCTGACCCAACCCATTGACATCCCTACCGTCAATAGGTGTAAGCACATCCAAACAAAAGCCTATAAAACTCATAAAAGCATTCATAGACTCATGCTCTCACGGGGAAGAGCACCAAATGGAAATGAAATGCACCATTTATATAGAGATGTAGAACATTCCTTTTTCAGTTTGTATGGAAAAAATCATGAGCATTTTGCATTTAGGCAAAGGGCTTGGAGAAATAAATAGAAAAAAAAATTACATCTGAGGTCCAAGTGGTAATCTACCCATGATTTGCTGATAAACCGAAGGAATGGGCTCAGACCTAGGCTCCATCTTTGGTTCTGCTTTCGGCAACATAAACCCCATTTCATTCATAGGGCGTTGGTGTGCTAAATAAGGATGAACTGGCATAACAGGCATCTTCGGTTGCCCGGGACCCAAACCAGCCATTGCCAAGTTGGCCAACCCTGCTTGATTCATTCCAAAGGAGAAGCTAGGGGAAGATCCAAGCTGCTGCATTCCAGGTAGGCTGAAGGAGCCAAATGGAGCAGACCTTTCAAACCTAGGCATGCTGTTGTGAACTTGTGACGGTTCAGGCCTGTGAGGGTGGGTTTGAACAGCAGTAGTCCCCTGAACAGGCATGGTATTTGAAGTGGTGGAGTTGACATGGCTGCTGTTGCGAGCAGCAGGAACATCATGATTGTGCTTCCCCTCGTAAGTAGTTATCACTGACTTGAGGTCATGTGATGCCCTCTCCACATGCTTCCTAACTGTGCACCCTGCGTTAGTACACTTGTAGTAACTCCTGCACATGAGAAAAAAGGCAGATACGTTTAAGATGCAGTCAATAACACAATTTCCAGATGAAGAGTGGGGACTCAGGAGGGTTTCTTGATAACACATAGATGATTTTAACTACCTAGGATTTGGATTTCCTTTTACAACTTTCTGCCCATATTTGCGCCAGCGATATCCATCATCAAGAATATCCACTTCACTGGTTGTCTGGACCACAACTCTAGGCTCACGTATAGCCCTCGTGGCTCCACTTGTTTCTGTTGCACAAGATTCAATTTTCCTGGGATTTCAAGCAACATAAGCAATCCTCAGGACTCAAGAGAACTGATACATGAGCTAAACACACAAATTACCAAGCAATGGGATTCTAACCTCCTCTTTGACTCAGATTCATCCCCTTCACCATCATAACCAACACTAGCATGTGTAGCCCGATCATCTTCATCTTCATCATTAGAAAAGGTAGATGAGGCATCCACAGCATCACCTGGTTCTACTTGCGCAGCATTTTGGGCCATCACAAGGATGGATGGATTTCCAAATTCAGGTTCTGCAGATGCTGAAGATGTAACCTCTACATTCTCATGCCTCCAGTCAGGAGCTCCAGAAACATTTCCGTTCTGTGCAGTTCTCCAAACAGGATCATTGTCAGTTACACTTTGGGGACAGGTTTGATCAAGTACATCTAACTGCATGTCCATGAGTGGATTTGATGAACTGATCGCTGACCTTCGATTGGGTGGTGGCTTAAGATGGCTGTGAGTCCCTTTATATATGATCTCTGTAATGTGACCCTCATGAGAACGTTCCACCTTTTTCTTAACTGGGCAATTTGGATGTGTGCACTTGTAGTAACTCCGAGGATACTCACTACCTTTTACTTGTTTCTGTCCATATTTTCTCCAGTTATATCCATCCTCTGATGCTGTAGCGCCACCAACACCAGCAGTGATAGAATCCCCACTAGCTCTTTGATCTCCTTCATCATCTTGCAGGTCACCAACAGGAGGAGATTGTCCAACACTGCCACCCATACTATTAACCACAGCTCTATCTGTAGTACCTCCATCCTTTTCAGGTGTTGATTTGGAGAGTTCTGTTTGAAAATTGAGAGGATTTCTATTCTGAGATTGGAGTTTTATTTGTTCCTCAATATTAGATGGAAGAGGATTATCAGATTGAACTGAGACCTCAATATTGGGGAGGGACTGCTGTGGAAGGCTCGCTGGGTTTATCTGTATGCAGAAGGCGAATAACTTAGAAAAGCTGAATTACTAATTGATAAATTTAATTCACATATGTACCAATGTCTAGCAGCCCTATTGTTCTATATGTTAGAATGTGACAAATCTTCAGTGTTCATAATTTGTAGGACGAGAAAATGACTGCCATGTGCTTGTATCAGTGTGTAAATGGTTTTTTCTTTAATCTCTGGAAGGTTACCACACATCCCAATCAAATGTAACTTACTTTGCTTGATGCACCAAGGAAAAATGAGGAATTTGATTCTACAACAGGCTTGAACGCGAAGGATGATGTATTGAAGTCATCAAAGAAACATTCTTTGCTTTTGTCAGGTGGCTCAGAAATCAGTCCAGAGCTCTTACTGCTACCATATGGAAGGAATGAGAACTTTCCTGTTGTTGGGGATGGCTGTGCCTGAAGTGAAGTTCCGAAGGATTATTTAGTAGGTGAACAACCACCCGGGAAAAGAAAATACACAAGTGAGATTCATGGTACTAAGCAAAGAACAAACGTGAGACTAATGGTACTAGGCTAAGACTTTGTTTGGCAAACACCTAAATTATAATCGAGGATAGGAATATCTACTGCTAAATTACAATAAGAAGCTAATATATTGACAAGCCATCACGCATTAAGATTTCCACAATGATGTTCTGCTTTTCAAATTTCCTCTAAAAAGGTCAGACTCCTGAATGAAGAATCATAAGCATAAACAACAGGTGATCTGGATAAGTTTGTAATAAAGTGAATGCAGAGGAATCAAAATTTTTAATTGGCTTGTTATTATAAGCAAAGAACAGTAGTTATAGTCATCAAAACAATCGCCTTAAGCAGTAAACTATTAATATAGACATCAAGGAAATCAATAAAAGGAGTAGAACATGAAAGCCATCCTAACAGAGCAAATTGTACTCATTCAATGAACAACGAACTTTTGAAAGTTAAGGTAGTAATATAAGTCGAGGCCTATTATGGTAAAAGAAAGCTTTAACAACACGTTAACACCTATAATCACTAGCATAAAGATGCCTGTCAAGAAACCATTCAACCCAAAAGCTTAAACTGTTGGGTGAGGCCAATAATGGATCATGCATTGCTCACAAAAGAAATCACCAATCTACTAGAAACAAGAGAGGCACAACTTAAGCTTGAGTCCTCTTGATCACACAACACTTTAATACCATATCAAAAAGACATACGTTTAAACTGTTGGGGTAAGGCCCTAGAATGGTTCACACAATTTTTTAACCATGGCAGTGCTGTTGCAGTTAAAATTCAAAAAGGGAAAGGACAGAACCTTGAAGACATTCCTAAATAAAGTGAACTTACCAGTGAGTTTGAAAGAAAAACTGGAGACTCCAACAAGGTTGTTGGGCTGAGACCAGGGGGAATAGTCAAGTAAGGGGATCGAGCCTCAGCGGAGAGCTCACCAGATCTGATACTTTCTGTGTTCAACCTCGGAGCATTAAACCCAGCTCTGGCTGCCATTCTTTCCACAAGACCCCCACGAGAGCTTGATTTATGCTCAGAAAGAGAAGCCAATTCGGCCGGTTTAGCACCACCAGTATGTAGGACATCCTTGTTGGAATTTCCTACTGATGTCTGGCCTTGTGATCCGAAAAAGAATTCTTCAGTTCCATTTTTTTCAGGATGGTCAAACGTTGTTTTTGAGCTTATATCATCACCTAAAATTGGTGAGAAAAATGCCCTTGGGCTTGGAATGGGAGGCAACCAATCCCCAACTATAGCACCATTATCTTCAATTCCAGCCATGCCTCAGTGTCTCAGTACGGACAAGTTCCTGGAAGGTTTAAGCAAACATCATCCTAAAACCAAATTACGAAATAGTTCCAACGTCCTACACACACAGAAATGTTAAAAGAGAAATAAGGGAAAAGGCATAAATTTTGCGCCGTTTTAAGTCACAAAAAGGACGTTGAAGGAGAGAGGGAAAAACAAAAAGGTAAAATCTTTGATCCGAAGTTTAGTTATAAGCACAGAAACCTTAATCACCAGACAAAGCTATAATCTTAAATCAAAGAACGGTGGCAGGCATGCCAGAATTTAATAATAAAACTAGGATTTCACGGTTGTGGAAATACATATACCCTTCCCAGCAATGCTTTGCTCCCGTATATATGATATGCAATGGCGAATTTAATAGATCAAAAGCTACAAGAATAAAAGAGTTAACACACATCGGGCGGCTTTCGAACTACAACCGACAATGGTAATGATTACAATCACAGCCGGCTTCATCCATATAAGACATAATAAATGGAGACTAATCTTGGAGACTAATGGAGTTTGATGACATCCTGAGGAAACAGATCAAACGAAATCGGTAGGAAACACCCCGATCAAGATTTGATAGTTAGGAAATTGACATTTAAAAGAAGGATACTTAACATTTTTCTCAATAAAGGAAATGGAAATGGAAATGGAACTCTTTAAAAGATTTAATCCTTATAATTAATTTTCAGTTACCTCTCTTTCTCATCAAACAAAGAGAGAACACAAACAAAAATTCTAAGATGGAAACTTTGGGAAGGTGCAAAATGGATCAATTGTAAGAGTATCAAAAGGCTGAGAAGCTCAGCACACATGTCAGGCAGGCATTAATAACATTTCTTTTCCGAAAATTCATGGCAGAACACGAGAGAGACAGAAAGAGAGTGGGGGAATTATTAACAAGGATTACCTGATTGATTGAGAAGAGTAGTCTTTACGGCCAAGAAGATGATAGGAAGAAGACCCACCACCACCACCACCCTACCACCCTCAAAGACCAAATGACCCTGACTCAGACACAGACCCAAGCCAGAGCCAGACCCAAATCAAAATTATAATCCTCTTTTCTTTTCTTTTTTTCTTGTTGTTTGAATTCAACGGAGAATAGAAAAAGGACCAACTTTTTTCAGTCTAAACTCTAGAAAGGGCAGGGAAAAACAAAACAAGAAAAAGGATGAAAACACCCTCCTGCCTCTCGATCCTTCCCATTTTAGCGATACCTTGATTTGATTTGATTCGAAATAAGAAAAAGGACAAAATACGCACAATATTTTTACGATCCGGTAATGTATGATTTTCCAAATTCATAAATAAACAAACTGAACCAAGTTAAACAGAACAAAAAAAAAGAAAGAAGAAGAAGTAGCAGAAGATTGAGGGATGGTGGCGGGGGACCATAAGAAATGGATGGAATCTTTGAACAATGGAGAGGAGAAAAGACAATTAAGAAAAAGGGGTGATAGGAGAGAGGTCTTCCTATGATATCAAGAATGAAAAAAGAAAAAAAAAACTACACAACAGCAACATTGCATAGCTCTGGTCTCTTCACTTTGGCCTATATTATTTGTAAAACAATTATTCTTTGTGTATGGAGTCCACTTTTTTGTTTGTCTTCATAAGGCCGTCTCTTTCCCCTTTTTTGCAGTCAAAGGTCCAGTAGAGTACCATTAAACTCATTCAACACAGCAACAGCAAATCCACCCTGACGGAAATATTAGACATGGTAAGTACTTTAATACATATTCTTAGTCCTCCAATGGTGAGTAAAAGGAAAAGATGGCAAAAGGATGCGATGGGGTGTCGAAGGCGAAGCGAGAGGGATAGGCTGAGCTGGCTAACACATATGTAAGATGTAACCAAATTACAACTGTTCCTGAGTCGCTCGTTAGTTGCTATGACCAATTCCACAAACTGGCCATTATTTTACGGCTAAAATATCTTCTATTTACTTTAACTTTTTAAAAACTTTCATATTCTAATAAACTCAATTTTATTAATAAAAATCGATAAAAATGTATATAAATATTTAACAAAATATTAAATTATTTTGAGATTTTTAAAAAAGTAAAGCTTACCAAATAAAAAATCTATGTATTTTTTCCTTTTTCTCATTTAATTTCTATTTCTATTTATATTTAATTTTTTGTTCACTGTGTTAAACTTTAAACATAATTCTCGATTATAATTTAAGATAATAATAAAAAGAGAGATATTCATATATATTTTTATTATATTAAAATAAAATTATAAGTTAGTATTTTAAATTATAACATTGTTAACTACCCTCAAACCATATCAATTAGTGATTATTTATGTGATATATCATATTAGAGTTACTTACTAAAAAAACTATAAACTTTACATAATTATGCAATTATAGCTCAAACTTTAGAAATTAACAATTAAATACTTGAACTTTCAATTTTTTCTCAAATATAGTATAATGTTAGTTTCTCCATTAACAAAACTGACGTAGCAAGCCACATCAGTTATGTTATAGTAAATGTAGGATCTCATGTATCATGTTAAATTCACGTCAGATTTTAATAAAATAAAATATAACAAAAAAATCTTAATTTGCCCTTCTCCGCTCTTGTGTCATCCACCTGAAACCCTAAGTTAATTGATTTTGACGACGGTTGAACTCTCTCTTCTTCTTAACTTATTCACTCCAAATACAGTTAGAAAATTTTATATTTTCATTCGTTTGAAAATTTTCCATTTTCTTTTCTTTTACTAATTTACTTTATCTCTCTAGAATTTTCTCAACCACAAAATAAGAAACATGAACTTTTATCATAAAAGAGAAGAACGAAAGACAAAGAACTAGGCTATTGTCTCGCCTTGATTTGTAAGGTTTATATACAATTTTTTATAGAGATTGGTTTTGGTTTGGATGATTTTTTTTTCTCGTCCATTTACTCCCTTCCAATTTCCTCAAAGTGAATTAATAATAATTAATTTAATTTAACTATAATTTGACGTAAAAATTGAATTACACCTAACATCACATGTGTGATTTATTATAGTTGACGTGGCTTTCCATGTCAGTTTCATTAACAAAGACATTAACGTTGAGCTATATTTAAGAAAAATTGAAAGTTTAGGCATTTAATTACCTCTTTTTAGAGTTCAGATTATAATTATAAATTTAAGTAAAGTTTAAAATTTTTTGGATAATTAACTGAACATGTTATTAGATAAAAATATGAAATTAATTATATTTTTATATTGATAACTATGATTTTCTTTATATATATATTTTTAAAAATAATTATATTTTTATTTAAAATTTAAAATTTCAATTAGTTTTATTGACTTAAGTGTACAATATTATCAGATAAAAAAAATTACATTCTTAAAGTATCTCATGAAATTTGTATTTTTAAAGTTAATATCTTGTTATGTGTAATTTTAGTTTGTTTTCGAAGTTCAAGGAGACAAACAATGTATTACTTTATTTTGAAAAATATTATTGTTTGTGTATTTTTTTTAATGTAAGTATATATCTTGATTTCATTTTTTCAAAAGAACATCGAGCTCTAGCTATGAGAACAGGGATAAGATCTTTTGTCCAGTCTTATAATGTCTTATTATGTCTCATAAATCTCAACCATTTATTTATGCGAGTCTCACGTTTATTTATGCGGGACTCACGCGAAGCTCACATAAATAAATAGCTGAGATTTATGGGACAGAATAAAATATCATAAAATTTGACAGAAAATCTAGACTCATGAAAACAGTAGTAAAAGACGCACAAAATGTTTTTTGATTAAGAAATGTTTGCATCATATTCGTTTGACCTCAATTTCCCTTCCACACTCGTGAAAAGGTGTAAGATTAGAGAATCATTCATGTGGTGTTTCAATATTGTTATAAAATGATATAAAGATTTATTCCTACAGATTAATATGTATTTTAGTCATACGTAATAGTTACATTATCTTTTTACTTGTTAAGATTTTAATATAGTAGATACCTCCTACAATTTTGTTATCAATCTATGCATGTTGTAATTATTTTAATTAGGAGATATTGAATTACGATTCATATCATAACTATTGGGAAACTAGTTGAGATTAAATTACAGGCATTGTGAAAAAAATTAAATTTTACAGTTTCTTATTAGATTACAATAATTGAATAACTTTAAAACATGAATTATAAAATAAAAAGATTGTACCAAATTTGAAATTCTTACTTAAACATTTTCAAGATGCCAATTATAAGTTGTTTGTGCGTCCAACCTCTAACAGTGTCTATAGAACAGTACAAAAAACTCAACTCTTTGAGAGAAAATAAGCAGAAGTGTTAGCTCTCTTAGGTTCATCCTTTATATAGGGGAAAAAAGGCTTTAGGGTTTTATTTTTATTAAAAATAAATATTGCAATTAAAATTAAAGTCAAATTATAATTATAATTTAATTTAATTTTAACAAAATCAAATATTTCATATTTGATCCTTAGACTTTCTTAAACTTCATAACTAAGTCCAACTGAATTGAAATTGATTTTTCTCTTTTTAACTACTATTTATGTATAACTCATTAGGTTCCTAATATGTTAGCTATGATTATAAATTAGATTGGAATTCATAATTAGAATTAGATAAATTAAAACTTTTTTAAATTTATCATTAATTTCTTTTCTTTTCTTGCCTAAGTAATTCTAAAATTGCAAAGCCGATATAAGAAATTAGGTCCAATTAGCTTGTTATCATTCGTGATGCTCCTCCATGACAGATTGATACTCATCTTCTTCAGACAACCAAAAGATATAAATTGTTAGTATATGCCACAAAATTAAATTAAATAAGGACTTTAATAAATATTTGATCACCATTTTATTCAAGTACTTATTAAACTCTAAATTTTAGAAAGTAATAATTAAATACCTAAATTTTTAATTTTCCCAAATATAGTTCGACATTAATATTTCCATTAATGGAGCTGACGTGACAAGTCACCTTAGATGCGTTTTTTAACACCTAAGATGCTAGGTGCAATGGATGTACAAGTCATAATTTTGTAAATTTTAATTAATTAATATTAAATAAAACAATTAAAGATTAAAAATATACCTAACCCTGTTCTATCTAATTTCACCCATTCACCCATTGTAGAAGTAAGTCATCTCAGACGATCGTCTGCTTACTCACCAACTTACCCATCGTTCATTATATAATAATATGGTAAATTGAATGTAAAATAGTTGGTGATTTGAAACATGCTGGGAGATAAAACTACGTGAGGACCTTTTTATGAGATTCTTAGCTACCAACTTCACTATATAATATGGAACAACCGGAAGAGAATTGGAGACTTCTAATGGTTCTTAACTCTCTCTTTTTGCTCCTTGTTCAGTATATTGCACTTTTTAAAACTGTAGACTCACTGAAATAATTTTGCAGTAACATAGTTAGGAGTCTTTATTGTGAAAAGGAAGGCTTGAACAGAGGGGCATAGACAACCATTGAAGATAAGATAATGATTGATTATAGTAAGATCCATGGTGAAGGGAACTGGCAAAATCTACCCAAAAGAGTAGGTTTTCTAGTTCATTACAGAACAAACCAAAACTCCTTTTAAGGTTTTTTTAATTACAAGAAAATCTCAATGTAAGTTGTTATTTGATCAGGTTTGAAGAGATGTAAATCTACTTGATTGATTTAGCTGGTCCTTAATAGCATTGAGGCTTCTAGGGCGAACAGACAATGAAATCAAGAACTACTGGAATGATAAAATCAACTTGCAGACGGTGGGCAAGATGGTGAGTGAATGGTGGACAAGTTGGTAAGTGAGCAGACAGTTATGCGAAGAGGATCGAGCAAGCAACTGATGTTAGTAAACAAAAAAAAATTCTAGTTCGAAACAATTGGAAAGTTAAAGATAAAGATGGCAGTACGTAGTTTGTTATGCGAAGAGGAGCAAGCAACTAAGTCTTAAATTCAAATGGGTTAGGGTTTATTATTTCATAATTTTTTGTTTGACCTATAATTAATTAAACAAAATTACGACTTACACATCTCATTACACCTATCATGTTACATGTCCAAAAATACTCCACGTCACTGCAACAGAAATTGGTTTTAGCAACGGAACTTACTGATAGAAAAGAAAGATTTTCCGTTGACAAATAAATTTGAAAACCGAAATTACCGACAGAATGAGTCATCGGTGTAGTGGTCGTAGGTAAACATTACTGACGGATTTATTATGTTCGTCGGTAACTTCAGCAACAAAACATAAGCCATCACAATTTCGTCGGAAACGAATTTGCAAGTGGAAATTGTTTTTCGTTGGTAAAGTACCGACGAAATTTGTGGCTGTCGGTAAAATTTACTGACGAAAATTCCATCGATAAATTTTGCCTGTGGACTAACAATCTCTATCGCTAAATTTACCTATGATAATTTCAATCACCATTTCTTATTTCCTTCCCGAGTTTTATGTTGAAAATGTTTAGATTTTTTTCTATGATCTTAAATGATAATATAAAATCAAAATTATCTTGATTGATAATAAAGAAATTAAACTGTATAATACTTATAACTGTAAATTAAGAATTTATACAAATTTATGATAGAGTAGCAGTTTATCTACATTCACTTATCCTAAGTTATACAGTTGGTGAAGGTGGATGCTCCGACTGCTGCGATGAGGTGTTGACCCTCCCCTTCAACTCATTCATCTCGTTACGGAGTGGGCTATGCAATCTATCATCCTCTCTATTGTGCTCTCAAGTTGAATGACTCTCTGATCATTAGGTGTGGACCGCCTAGTAGATGTAGTTGTACTGGATGTGGAGGATTGCAAATAACATGTATTTGCATATGAACCTAAGCTGAAGATCCTTCCACGGCGGTCCCTACCACCCACTTCATTAAAATATGCCTGACTCTCATCAACAGTTTCAGAGTGTTGAGACTGTTCTTAAATGTTTTCTTGTATTTGATCTTATCATTATAATTGTTTATGTTAATAAGTGATAATTTTTTAGAATTAATATTAAAGTATAAATTTGATTTACATTAAGATCTCTGCATCGGGTGTTGACAAACGTTACACCATCATGCTTTTTAGTGTAGGTGTGCAAAAAGAGTTGACGTAGTATTGGCTTCCTACCATAGACTTTTCCTACATCAAAATAAAGTGTTATAAGTGAACTACAATTTACAAAAATTTTGGCAGAGTCTCCTCTATTTTTATGATTTTATCCCTTGTTGAACACAAAATTTACTCAACAACACGGCCATTAAAGGCACCAGACATTTGTAACATTATCATTATCCATAATACACATATGTTACATTAAAATCAAATTTCATACATTAAAGTACAAAAATCAGAATATAAGTATAAAGTTTAGATACTTACAAGTTTCTCTGCATACTCCTGGTGGGTTAGAGATCCTCCAGTATATACGAGTAGACTCTCTTGCTTCGGTCCTCCACATCATTTGTAGAATTGTGCTCTAAAATGGGTATTACCTTGGGTGATGTCCAATACTGCTGTCAATGACTTCAAATTTCTTTAGAGATATAAGGAGATTGTATAACATTCTTATGTATGGAACCAACAAAGTCTTTATAACGTGTACGAGCTCGCCTCTCCCATAGATTATAAATTACAGCGTCAAATTTTGAATCTTAAAAAAATTCTTTCTGAAAATTAAGAAAAACATACTATAAATACATATACTTTACAATATTTATCTAATTAATGTATAAAATTAGATCAAATAAAAAATACAAAAGAATATATTTTTTGTACCTCAAACTCGTGATAATAAAAATCCTTTGTCGCTTGAGAGATATTCTTCTATGTATAACCCTCAAGATCTATCTTCTCCTTGAACTTGGATGAGATAGTTCTGGAACACGTTCCAGATGAAACCAACCTAATATATTCACTATTTTAGATTATTTCAAATTGTATAACCTATAACTTCAGTATGAACCTATGATGTTATCATGTATTACAAAATTTTTAGAATGTCACTCACAGATTATTGACAATTGTGATGTAAGTTCTTCCATCAACTCCCTTGGCTCCAAGCTGGAGGTCGCTTCCTTCATTCACAAAGTTTAACCTTGATTTCTATGTCGGAATAAGGGTGGTGGATGGTGTAGCAGCAGATACAAAAGGTGACAGTACAGGACTATAGGTCAGGAAGGTAACGCCTCATCTAGATGTGCAGTAGTTGGACGTACAACACCTGATTTTATAGTATCTGCAGAATGTGATGCTTTACCTGGAAATCATGGTAACATGAACTTTGGTTGCATCATCATGTTTTCTCTTTTGTGGCATATTTTAAACATGAAATATGTATTTTATTGACTATTCTAATAATGGAATAATATAAATTAAATATATAACAATATATTGTTAATGCAATAATAGATTTATTCATATAATATTCTATTACAAATACAAATTAATCGCTATCATCATTTAATTGTAAATCAAAGTCATCATCATCTCCAATATCTAAAGAATTAAAATCAAAATCATACTCCTCTTTTGATCTTTTGCCCACCTCAACCTCTCTAGATGAAATTACAACATATTCATTATTTGGATTATTTAAATGGCCATTCTCATCATATATTACACGTGCATTTATTTCATAAATATCTTCCTGAAACGCTTCACTTTTAATTCTCTTATTTTCTGCTTTTCCATGTAATTATAAAACGCCTTTAGGTTTTACTCTATAAACGACCAACCAATCTAACTTAACTCGTCGTATGCTGGAAAAAAGGGATATAATACACTTGGATAGCTTGCATCGCCAACACGAAAGACTCAAATTGTCTAAATCTTCTTCACAGGTTAATTTCAACTAGATTGTATCGGTTGTGCACTTTTGATCCAACATTAAGAGTTTGATCAAACCAGTCACACTTAAATATCACACTTCATTTTATTGACAATGCAAGGCACTCAATTTCAACTATCTTAATAATCTTACCATAGTAATCCATCAATTATCCCTGTATGCAAACCCCTACTATTTACTGTTGCCATGCTATGACCAAGATATTTTGTATGAAATTTTTATCCATTAACAAAATACACCGGATATGATTTAACAGTTCACAAAGGTCTTTTAGCAAGATCACATATGAACTTATTTTGTATTGGATTTTCTTAGGCCTACAAAAAAATCATATCATTTAATATAATGTCATTTAAACACTTTGGCCTGATAATTCAACCATTTCAGTTATTGCAAGTGAAAACATACATATTTCTCGAACCATCGAGGAGAGTGTTTTTCAACCTCTTTATTAATATCATCCTATGTTGTTTCGGGCATTAGCTCGCGTAACCATTCCTCGTATAATCTAAAAGCATTATTATCTATTTTAGTTATAAATAACACTAACTTTTAAAACTCAAACAATCAATTTTAAAATCAACTTAAACTTATTGCATAAAAGGTTGAACCTCTTCACAATTCAATAAAATGTAACCATGAGTAATCTCTATTTCTTTTTCTGTTAACATTCTTTTTGTTGAACGTCCATATGTTCATCCTGGATATGTAAAAATAGATAAGTTACCATCAACATCACCTGTTTCTCCCTCATCATCATTACGAGGAACTTTTCTTTGTCCTGTGTGCACATGCTGCTCAAAATAATGTGACCAAAATGTACTTACTTCTTCCACTAAATAAGCATTACATATCGCACTTTCAACTTTAACCTTGTTTTTCACATTTTTCTTCAAGTGATACAAAAACCTACATTACAAATAGGGTTATTACAATTCTATTATTAAACATGCTATAAGTTTTATTCAAATATTAACTATAATTACCTCTCAAGTGGATACATTCATTGATATTGAACTAAACCAACAAGTTTAACCTTGTGTGTTAAAAGTACGGGTAGATGCTCTATACAATTAAAGAAGCTTGGAGAAAAATTCCCTTCTAATTTGCACAAGATAACTAGAATTTCTCTTTTTAGTTTTTTCATTTCAGCCAACTTTATTTCAGATGATAGTAAACTCTTGAAAAACAAACTTAACTCTGTTATAGCTTCCTAAACTTTATTCGGTAGCAACTCTCGAAATACAATTGGAATTAGCCTTTATATAAATACACACCTTGCTAAGTTCAAAATACAACCATCAGGAAATTTTAAACATTTCAACCATTCACAAAAAATTTCTTTTTGTTTTTTGTCCAAAGTGTAACATGCTTTTTAATATTTACCAGTGTAAAGATCTTTATCTAACTCATTCTTTCTACAAAAAAGTTTCAAATAATCTCGTGATTTTGCATTGTCCTTTGTCCTCCCTTCAATGTTCTTTACTGTACACATCATTACATCCTTCATTTCCCCTAAGTTTTTATAAGTCTCTGACCCTTTTCCCTCCAAATTGAAACAAACTTATCCTATCGTATGATTTCATAATTAGATAACTCAATCACAACCAATTCCACTTTAGTCATTGGGCAATCACCACATTTTAAGTCATAAGAACCTTATAACTTCATAGAATAATCCATTTAGGAAGATAAGACTTAAATGGTGGACAACATATACGAGTATCAGTCAAATAAAACAGTTTGCCAACCGATATCTTGTAAGAAGTGACATTAAGAAGTAAAAAAGCACCTACATATATTAATTCCAACATTAGATCGAGCATTAAAGTTCAAGATACTAAGTTTAAATTAATCACATTGACGTTCATTTCCAAATGTTTCAATTTAAACAAGCACTATAGTACGTGCCATTGTTAGACTAGATGAATTAAGAAAGCAAGTTCTCGTGGTCACTTCTAAGCTCGTTGAATTTTTCACTGATAAGCCTTAGGGGAATTGCATCACAGGTTTCTAGCCTATATACCATCCTAGGATTTTATTATGCAAAGAATTGTCATGTTAATTACGTAAATTTCTTATGTTTATACTAAGTTTGAATTAATCACATTGAAGTTCATTTCCAAATGTTTCAATTTAAACAAGCACTATGGTATATGGCATTGTTAGACAGATGAATCGATAAAGCAAGTTCTCGCTGTCATTCCAAGGCTCATAGAATTTTTCACCGATAAGCCTCATGGGAGTTGCATCATGGGTTTTCAGCCTATATACCATCCTAGGGGTTTATTACATCTAGATTGTCATGTCAATTACATGAATTTCTTATGTTTATTTAATTAATCACATGGAATTTCATTTCCAAATGTTTCAATTTAAACAATGACCAAACATAAATACTTAGACTATTAAATCGCAGCCTAAAAACTCATCAATTATTGTTAAAAGTAAAATTGCAAAGAACAACACAAAAGCGATCACATTGTAGACATTTCTTAGTTGAACGACTTATCTTGATAGACGGATAATGGCAAACTACAAAAAAAAACGAATGATGTTGGACAATTCTAAACGTTCTTCAACATAAAGCACAACCTATAAGAAAGATAATTCATGTATTCATGTATTTTTCATATTCTACATATGAACAATATAAAATTAATGGCAAAAATAACAATAATTCATATATAAAGACATAGAAAGGCATGCAACAATCATAATATGGACCTCATCTATAACAACAGATTATACAATATGCTCACACTTATTATAAACTTTATAATGGCATAACACAAGCTCATAATCATTACAGGGCACCATACTAGTATTTGACATATGGTCAAAATTCTCATTGGTTCCAATTTTATGAAAGGAATATATGATGCATATTCTAAAAATTCTCATTGGTCCTAATTGGTACATAACAATGATGGTTCCATGATTTCAAAGAAAGTTTAAAATGCTAACCTTAAAAACTTAAGACGATTTGGCTGATCATGTTCACATATGTAGGAAACTCATAGATCTATATGATGTGTCTAATGCCTTCAAATGCATATTCTTCTCTAATTTAACGAGTGTAGCTCACTTATAGTCCCAAATGTCACCTCTAACATAAATTATCACTTTCTAATAATTAACTATTAAGTTCTTATCATTTTTTTGTAATATATGTAGCTCAAGAGACTCTACCTATTTAATATATCCAAATTAAATGTAAGAGGAAATACTATGGAATTATTTAAAGCACTTTTACTTTGCAAGGCTGACAATAGTAACTTCTGTAAATGTTTCAATACTTTTTAACACAATATGAGTCAAAAGTTTCATGAAGGTATAGATAAAGCATAAAATATTTAGATTTTAAAAATTTTAAGTGAAATGTGAGTAGCACTATAAATAATAACAATGAGAATAGGAAGAGGGGACCTCTTAAATCAAAGAGGCTAATAAGATGAAGTTACTAGTAGATCAAGTAAAGTTGAGAAAGAAAAGATCAAGGAACAATTGGGGTAAATTTTTTATGTGCACCTTAAACCGAGCAAAGATTTTTGAAATGACCTTTTACAAAATTGGTAGTAAGTTTATGATTCGTGCCCATAAAGACACCATGTTAGTAATTATTTTGATAAACAACTAATTGTTTAAAAGAATATTAGGTAATACATATAGTGCTATAGATATTTTGTTTCTATGATACCTTCAAATAGATGATTGTCTTTATGAATATATTAAAACATCTAACTATCACTTCTGCTTAGTTTTAAAGGGACCAAATCAACACAAAAAGAAAGATATATGTGCCTATAAGATTGGGAATATGATTGGGATAGATAAAATGTGATACATTTTTAAGTTGTAGGAAGACTTTCTATATATAACATTTTAATTGGAAGGAATTCCCTTTGTACTAATTAAGCAACTGTTATAACATTAGAGGTAAGGGCGTAAGTAGGTGAATTCCTCAAATTCATGAACACTCATAGGAGAATCAAAGTTAAGTTATAACAAATATAAAGTTATATTGTTCATGGAAACATTAAAAAACCAAATGAAATTTAGTGGACTGAAGAGTGTTAGTTATCTAATAAGTCCATTATTGTTATACCCTAAGATTAGGAAAATTATTATACATCTACATAGCCATTTTGGATACTTCCCTCAACTTTGTTTTAAATAGGGAGAAAGGAAACATTTAAAAGCTTATATATTATGTAAGAAAGAAATTATAAATCCTAAAGTTAATGTATCTAAAATATGAGAAAGTAGCTTATTCACACCAAAAAAGTAAGTACTTCACAAAGCAAATGTATTAGAAAGACTTGTAAAATGGTCAATTAATCTTGAATAGTTTGATGTTAGGTAAATACCAAAAAAATTATTTAAAATTCCAAGTCATGGTAAATTTTGCACTTAAAATATTAACACCATTTTAAGAAAAAGATGAAACCATTGAGAACGAAAAACTGACATGTAAAATGTATATGAATAAGGTCATATGAGATGGGGTCAGTATGTAGAAATATATTTGGAATAACAATACAATATATAGTTTCACACCAATGTAAAATATCTAATAATAAGGAGAAGTATAAGGTGTTGCTATTTATGTTGTAATTAGCCTTTGGACTGTATATCAAGTCCATAACAATAAGTTTAGACTAATCTTATGGTAAAAGAAGTTAAGCAGGAAAAGTACGAAGAGAAGTTTGTGTGTAGATAAACACACACAGAGAGACAAATATTGAGTCACCTTGATAACAAAATTTCAAACTAACTATTTACTCAAATTAGGAGTAATAGCGGTATTGTGTCAAAAGGAAAATTTTATACAAGAAATAGACAAAACTAATGCCAACTCAAATAAATCAAGTAGGTATTACTAAGGAAAATGATACATATATTAGACATATCCATTCAAAAAATATCTATAAAAGGGAAAATTGTTAGATGATTCAAAACAAGTGAAAAAGCTCTTAGAATAGGCTCCATGATATTTAGTTATATAATTCCAACTTTTTAGGAGATCTTTTACCTTGTTATGTATTAGATTTATTCAAAACGAGGAACTATGACATTTTCTTACATTAATACTTGGAAAAGCATGTTGAGTGCATTAGCGAGGATCATCCTTTGAATATAAAATTTTAAAACATAAGTACTTTTGGTCTATAATTTGGAAGGATGTTGAAGAGTTTGGAACAAAAAAAGAAAAAGAAAAATGTCATAGGTTCTTAATATACAGGTATGAAATCCTATTAATAATCATTATAGACAGTGGCACATAACGTATATATCGTTTCATAATCATTATAAACATTCCAGATTACAAATTATGTCTATCGTACGTCCTCTTACAAAACTTTCATTGAATACTTGGTACATTATTGAAAAAAAAACATTACTTTGCCAACACTACCAACATCGTTTGATTTTTCCGACGGAACAACAATTTCGACAGTGAATTTAATTGCTCATTTTTGTCGCCAAACATTGCCACCTATTTTTTCGACAACTTTTACTATTTTATCACTAAATCCGTCGACAAAGTTTCGCAGATAAATTCCCTCTACATTTATTGAAAAATTATTTTTGTTGGAAAATGTCATTTTTTGACAAGTTTACCGACGAAATTGAAGTTTTGTCGCTAATTTACTACGGAATAATTTTCGTCGGTAATTTTTAATTTTTTTGTAGTGCGTCTACTCGGTTAACAGAGAAATTAATGTCAAGACAGTTTTGTAAAAATTTAAAAGTTTAGGTATTTAATTATCATTTTTAAAGTTTAGGCTATAATTGAAATTCTAAGTAAAGATTAGAATTTAACCCTAAATTCGAAAATAATCAACTTATGAAAGAAATCCTTAAAAGTCTTTGGTTGATTCTAATTATTCAAGATGGCCTTCTTGTACTAAGACTCCACCAATGGCTTTGTGAGATGCATCTGTGTGTACCTCAAATGGAAGATCAAACTCTAGTAGCTTCAATATAAGTTCGGTTGAAATAGCAGTATTAAGTATTTCGAATGCCTCCTGACATTATCCTTTAGCACTGATGTTTATCCTCCATGATCTTATCTACCACGCCTACTCCTTTGCACGATAATCTTACTTAGGTCTGTTTAAATAAGACTCAGCTTTTCCCACGTGATCGTCAACCAACATCCTTATTCTCAAACGCCTCACGACCTTCATAGTATTTAACTCTCATACTCGCAAGAAACTACGGAAGCAATAGAATATCCAAAGGCAACAATAAAGCAAGAAAGAGATATAACAAACTATCTACATTTATTACTTCCCTCAAAGTATACAAAGAAATACTCACTCAACTCTATGTGTGGAGCAAGGCTCAAATGAGCTATATATAGGCATCAAGGCTCAAATGGTACACTTCGGATTTACGTGGACTATTGGGCCTTGAATAAGTTAACAATTGAAAACAAGTATCTTGTTCCCTTAGTTCAAGATTTGATAGATAGATTGTTGAAGGCTGCGATTTTCACAAAGCTGGATCTTCATAATGGATATTGGCAAGTGAAGATAGCCGAAGGCAATAAGCAAAAGATAACGTGTATAACTCAGTATTTAACAATTTAACTCTTTGAAAATTTAAATTAAATTCCAAAATATTCCTCATAAAGATAATCCTTAGAAAACACTTTTCAAACATTTAGAAAAACACTTTTTCAAATTTATTAGGTATTTAAATGAATTAAATCCCAATTTAATCAATTTAATTAAAATAAGGCTTAGAAACATATAAAAAATAAATTGAAAAGGTGTAGGGACTGTACACACCATATCATTTTCTATGGTACACGCGCCTCAATCAATGTTTATCATTGACTGTGTACACGCACCAATAGCGTCTGCTTCCAGATGCTGTATTCCCATGTGGCGTACATGTCTTACATACGCCCCATCATTTTTTTATACTATGGTTTTGTATTTTTTAAAATAAAGAAGGTAAGGAAAAAATTACACTACAAACCGATGGGAGCAGACTCCCAACATATCCTCTAGGAGGGGTACATAGCACCTAATGGGTGGAGTATCAAAATAAATTGTGCCTACAGCAAAATGCTCAGCATAGTTTGCAAGCCAGTCGGCACAGTGGTTACTCTCACGGTAGATATGGCGATGAACCACCGTCCAGTTTCAAGTGAACAGTTCGTGAATCCCCTGAACAATGGGATTAAGAATGCGGGAGCTACTCGCCGAGGAACCAATGAGGCTGATCGCTGCTATTGAGTCGACTTCAAGTTCGATCCGGCGATACCCAAGGTGCCATGCTAGCATGAGGCCTGTATACACTCCCTAGAATTCGACAGACACCAATGAGCACATACCGAGATTCTGAATGAAACCTCCAAGCCAGTTGCCATCACTATCACGGAGGAGACCTCCAATTGTAGCTATCAAAACGAATCATTTACTCGCACCATCCGTGTTGAGCTTGACCCACCCACTAGGAGGACGACTCCAGCCTATGAGCTGCTCGTGTCGAGGACGGGGGCCCGGCCTAGCACTCCTCAGCCAAGTAGCTGACTTGCGGATTTGATCTGCATAAGACACAATAACAAAAATAGGTGAGTCCAGCCAAGTAAACTGCTCATCAAAGAGAGTCATATTACGTCACTTCCATAAGAGCCAGCAAGTGGCCCCAAAGAGAATTGACCAATCTTGCCCAAACACCCTGCCATGGTTTTAAAGATTGGTGCTGAGCCATTGGCGAAGCGACATAGTGAAAAACTCACGATCCACTATGTGAGGCGGGAGAGTAGTCTACACTTGGCGAGCAATGCGGTAGTCTCGCTGGTTTTGTATTCTTTACGTCATCGTCTCCCTCTTGATTTGTTGTCGCTTCCACCTCTTAGTTTCGCGTCGTTGCAGCCTAGTGTTTTCGATAGATCTTGTCCTACCTCATCTATTGAGGTTCCTCTGCCTCCATGTTTATTCTATTGTAGGCGAGTTATCGCCCCTCACCAGTCGTCGCTAGTGAAAATCTACCCCATGAAACACATATGTCTCCTTTCGTGTTCCATTTAAAAAAACAACAAACCCACAAGCCAGAAACTCATTTAATCTCATTAAGCCAAAATTGATTCATACATGGGACTATGGGCAAGCAAAAAGAACATTTTTTGCCAGAAACAACAATTAATGCAAACACCAGATTTTTAAACAACTATACAAGGTAATCCAATTTCTAGAAATAAGAGGGAGACATTATGTTTTCAGAAATATCAGAACAACCATTCCCAAAGCAAAGCATTTTAGAAAATAATAAACAGTGAGGCGGACATTGTTTCATAAATAAAATACAAAACCGTAATGTGTAATAGGTAGATTCATCAATTAATTAAAATTTTAAGCCTTAAATTCATCAAATCAACAATAATTAAGCAATTTAATCAAGTTAAACAATTAATGGAGGCTCTGATACTACTGTTGGAAAATCAATCGTGATCAAATCACAAGTGCAATAAAAAAATAAAATGTTACAATTTTTGATCAAACCACATTAATTGAATAACTTGAAAAACATGAATCATAAAATAAAGAATCGCACTTGATTCAATGTTCTTGTTGAAATATTTTTGAAATCTGGTGATAAAGTTGTTCACACATCCAGTTTCTAACAATATTCACGTAGCATTAAAAAGAAACTCAACTTTTTGAGAGGAAATAAACAAAAGTGCTTGCTCCGTTAGGCTAATTTCTTACATATATAAAAGCTTTAGGGCTTTATGTTTTATTAAAATTAAATTTCCAATTATAATTAAAGTTAAACTCTAATTAGAATTTAATTAATTTTAATAAATCTAAATTTCTCATATTTGATCCCTGGAATTTCTCAAACTTCACAATTAAGTCTAACATAATTGAAATTAATTTTTCTCTTTTTAACTGCGCTTGATATATGACCGATTAGGTTCCTAATCTTTTAACAACTATCATAAATTATAATTATAATTCATAATAAAGAATTGTATAAATTAAAACTATTTATAATTTATCTTTAATTCTCTAATTAAATAAATTAAAATTATAGATCAAGATTGACATCTAGTAACATGTCATGACCATCTAAATATTAAGGATGTCAAAATAGTTTGACTTAACCTGTCCATAATGTGTAATTTAATCTTTTCGACATCTAATGTTCCAATTGATAGAGTATAGATATAAAGTGTACTCTTTTAAATCCATTCATGTTCATTCTTACTCATTTGTAATTAATTGATAATTGACATTTGTCAATATATAATTTCTTGAATCATGTTAATCAATAAAAATAAAACATTCTTTCTAATTATTTGAGGGTGACGAATTTTTTATTAATTTTCTTAACTGTCTGTATATAGTTCATACTATATTCAAATACTACTAACTGAGCTACCCTAAATATAATAAATTATAAGTAGTATCAAAATATAATAATTCCTACTTGAGATATTTTGGTAATCTCAAAATATAAGAATAAATTATATAAGTATCATTGTGGGAAGACTCACATATATGTAAGTATTATTTGATTTGGAACTTTCATAGTCGGGATACTTCAATGAAATTATTATTCAATAAGTTTAATATCATAATTATGTTCATTATCACCGATTGATTGAATGTAGAGACAAAAACTAACAATAATGTGTGTGAACGGAATTTCCAAAGTAATGAATAAAATATTTTGAATATGATACCACAAGCCGAGAATTTCTATGGATGACAATCCAACATACTTAAAGCGATACAGTTTATGATCACCTTTTTTCCTTCTCTCTCTCTTTTTTTTTAATAGTTTAATTGAAAGCAAGGCAAAAGCCTCTGACGTTTAGAATTATTTACTTGGAATCATCGTACGTGGGAACATAATATAATATGCTTTTGCGTTGCTCTGCCTTGGAATCATTTATAAACATTTATGCCTTTAAACATGTTTTCTTTTTCTTTGGGGTAGAATTTATCCAAATAATTAATATTTTAACCGCTAACACAAATTTTCGATATCAGATTCTCTATCTCAAATACCCTGTTTTAATCTTATTTTTATTTTAAAATGACGTCATTTTATATATAAATATACATATAAAATAAATATTTAAAACAAAAAATATGACAAAAATATGATTCACCAACTCGGTCTTCCTCACAATCTCCAAGCATGCATCTAAAATCAATCCATTTTTTCTTTTATTATTATTAATTCAACATATATACATTCTGTACCTGACCTTTAAGTTATTGGATTTAAAATGATATTCCTATAGTTTTAAGTGTTCAACTCATTTCCATTTTTATCTTAAATTTTATTAATTATCAAATATCACCTATATTTAAGTGTTAATTAATATAATTTTAAGGAGTTTTTAAAATATTTTTCAAGTATTTTTAACAGAGAATATTTAAAACGACAACCTATTAAATTGAATTAGTAAACATAATAACTTGGGTCTCCAATATTATTGCACGATCCTTTCTTAATGCGTTTTTATATATGTCTTTTCGTTATCTCTACATATGTACACTCATGGATATGGTTTTCATTAATTTAATCAGCATTACTTAATTCATATTAATCAACGAAGGTCTTCGCCACCCTCAAGGGGTGTGGCTCGATGGTTGAGAGCGGGACTTGGTTTCGGTTAAGTTTCAAGTTCGATTCCATACTAGCTCCTCTTATAAGAGCCTAGGGCAGCCGGAGTTTTACATGTAGGTGGAGAACTAGTTGGGCTCTCGATGATAAGATACACCCACTTGGCCTGCCTATGAGGTGGTGCACCAATTAGACCCTCGAAAATGTGTGCCTGCTTGATCCGTCTATAGGTTTCCTCGAATTAAAAAAAAAAAAAAGTCTTCGTCGATAATTCCTATCCTTAAGTTGGCACTTGGCATTCCTTGGTTAATTTTAAGATAAGCTAATTACCTTTTTAATTAATACCTCAGCTACACCTAAAAGTTCATCACCAACATTAGATACTGTTGCATGCGTGACAGCATTAATTTATTTATTGAACTCCTCCTTGTATAGAGATACACATAGCTAGGAATCACTTGATATAAATAATTAACCTGGATTTATTAAATAATCCATCATCAATTCCAAGCTTAAAACTATCGACATGCTAAATGAATCACAAGCCGTGTATGACTGCGTCGGTACAACCAACCTAACATTGGAGCCGATTCACATGCAGGCACAAAATTCACTGGTTCAAGTAAATCTAATAGAAGTCTAGTTTGATACAACTCTGTATTCGCTATCTTTTGGATGCGTACAGGATAAATCTTTAAATTGATACAATAGTTTGCAAATCACACCAATCGAATATTTCGTACCAGGCAAATCTTGTACAACAGACTTAATCGAAAGAGCATAAATAAGAAGAATTAAACACAAAACTTTTTTAATCTCATATCTCTCTGTTCTACCAACTCGATCACTCGCATGCTTGTGCCTTAAATGCTAATAGAAAGTTGAAAAGTAGTGGTAATTAAGCTTAATATTCACATGCACACAGTTATGACTCAAAACAGACATCAGAGAGCTGGATGGAAAAAACCTGGTTTGGAATTTTGTGAACGTCGCATTTACTCTGAATGTGCCATTTGGATAGTTAGGATATATGTGTGTCGATTTATCATACGTATGATGTGTTAAGTCTATTAGTTAAATGATATATTACAAAAATATGAATTATATTAGTTTTAATATTTTAAAAGTTTATTAATATTTTGAAACGAATTAAAAAATTCAGTAAATTAGAATGCTTACAAGACGTCTTTGTTTTATTAAACTAAAATAACGGAACTAATCTTAAATTATAATAAATGCTAATTTTTGTCTTCACTTAATTGGTAAGTGTAATATTAAATGTGCATATTAGTTTTGTATGCCAATTGTTACAAATGTTTTCTTAAACACCAAGATCACGTCTATTTCTTTGCATGACAATTTCATTTCGTTCATTAACAAAACGCAATTCTTGAATGCTTCATGACCCTCGAATTGTTTAACTAGAATATTGCGAAAGTATTAAATAACTATAGAAAATACCTCAAATAAGTTATTTATAGTCACTTCTTGACTTTACAATTCAAAATCCTAATTAAACTGAAATAATTATATCACTTCTATCTTTATCAGATTACATCACCCAGGTTTTTATATAATAAAATTTAACTGCATCATAATTAAAAAGATAAGATACTATATTTAACATACATTTATATTTATGAAGAACTTGATCCTCTTATTTAACTTAGAGCTTATGTATATCTACTATTGTCACATCATTCAATATCTATCCTTGATCTCTATCCAACGAGTCATCCAAGTTCAAAGTTTTTCATAACACACTAGTTTAGTTCAATGCTTACTCATGTCAAGTCCATCAATCAAGATCCATTTATTTGAGTACACGTTAAGTTCTTGAGCTTTCTATTATGATCTATGTATTGTCGTTTTAAATTTTTGTATAGCTTTTCTATGTTTTGTATAGTTATGTATAATGTTTATTTGAGGTGAAGTGAGGTTGTTTTGTATATAGATAAGTTGACCTCAATCTTTTATTTTCTGGTTGACTGTAAATGAGCATAAACTGAGGGATGTAAAGACTTGAAGTGAGATAAATAAAGCCAGTCCTTATTTAGCTTCTCTCTTCATCTACAGGGAACTCTTACACTTTCACATATATCTCCCTCGTATATGTGATCTGGCTAATCTTCAACCCAAGGTTTATCTCAAGCTATCTTTTGGTTTTACATCGGAATCTTTCATCTCGTCAAAGATTTCCGTCAATATACACCAACACATTCTAACACTGGATAATGCCTGTTTTTTTTTGCCTACTCATAAATTTTTGTCTTGTTTCGTTGTTTTGAGTGACTGAATATTAGTGCCTGCATAATTCCACTATTTAGAACTCAGGGTTCTATCACTAATCTTAATCTATAATTGTTTCATTTTCCTTAATAGACTCATTCCCATATAATGTTATACCTTTGTCTCCCCTTTTTTATTTGCCCTCCCTTTCTTTATAATTCTTTTGAGCGATTCCTGTTAATAGTCGTTCTTTTCTTCTCGAAAGAATAGAAATGTTATTGGATACGGTAAGCACTCGGGGAGTGGAAGAAAAGAAATTCTCTCTTTTCTTTTCCAGGCACGATCGCCAGTCAAAAGTGTTATTTTGACCCAGTGCTTTTCTGTTCTTTTGCCCGAAATTTACATCACCCAGGCCAAAAGAAAGCCAACTCGTGGATCCCTCCATTACGGTGACAGGATCAATAAGAGTCATCAAAATGCAAACAAAGAATTTGGAAGAGGGAAAACTTGTGATTATATGATCTTCAAAAACAACTTATATAGGACGTGAAGGCTTAGGGTGCGTTTACTTTCTAAAAATTCTCTAGCTTTTTAGAAATTTTTTTCATAAAATAAAAAATAATTAGAAAATATGTTTATTAATAAAAAAATAGATCAACTTTTCAAGAAAAGCGTGTTTT
This sequence comes from Erythroxylum mucronatum, assembly GCA_027563825.1. Taxonomy (NCBI): domain Eukaryota; kingdom Viridiplantae; phylum Streptophyta; class Magnoliopsida; order Malpighiales; family Erythroxylaceae; genus Erythroxylum; species Erythroxylum mucronatum. Next base: position 35,069,526 of record JAOSBP010000206.1, read on the forward strand.
CTATTTTTTCAATTTTCTAGGAAACTAGAAAACTACTTTTAATAGGTTTCCAAATTTTCATCTCTAATTTTTAGGAATCTTTTGAC
>JAOSBP010000206.1:35077591-35087785 GCA_027563825.1 Erythroxylum mucronatum
AAGACAGAAGACAGAAGCGGCGATGGAGAAGAGAGAAGAGAGAAAACAGAAAAGAGGGGAGAGCAAGAGTTTTAATCTGGTTATTACATAACCGGTTCGCAGAAAACCAGCCGGTTCTCTGATGAACCGGCCGGTTTTTAAACTGAAGGGTTATTATCAAAAACCGAACCGGACACATGGCCGGTTCCGACCATTTCCGGTCGGACCGGTCGGTCCAGTCCTGTTTTTTAACCCTTGTGTATTAGGATAAATTTAGTATGTTGGTTAAATTCTATTTAAAGTCGAATATGTATGGAAAAGTAATGATTGGTTGTTTGAATTTTTGACAATTCTTTATATTGTTTTGATATGTTTAAGTCTTATCTTAGGTAACATCCGCATATCCTTCCAAGGGTATATGGGTGTTACATTAGTGTTTACGTTAAGTTTGCTAACGTGATTTGTTACGTGTTCTAGAAATCTTAATTATTAATACACGTCAACCAAAATTAATATAACAAATAAAGATTAATGAAACAACGTCGTTAAAAATGATGGCGCAGCTTCAATTCTTAGTTATCTATTTGTTCTCCCTCAGCCCTCAGCCCTCAGCCCTTAACCCTCAACTCTTTGTTTTCTGTTTGTTTTTAGGCGCCCCAAACTACTCTTACATTGCAACATACTGCACTAACAAGCTCTTTGTTTTCAGTTTATTCTCCCTATGCCCTTACCATGAGGGCGTTGATGGTGTGTAATCTGAAGATCGAAGGGTGAGAGCGTTGAAAGAACAAACTGAAAAAGAAGGGAAAAACTAAATTAAAGCATGAGGTCGTCATAGTTGTGTAATCTGATTTAAGTCATTTTAAAACAATAATGTTGTTTTAATTATGTGATTAAACAATGTCGTTTCATTAATCTTCATTTGTTGTGTTAATTTTGGCTACGTATATTAATAGTTAGGGTTTCTGGAACACGTGACAAGTTATGTCAACAAACTTAACGAAGACACTAACATCAGGCTAGAATTGAAAAAAATTGAAAGTTTGAACATTTTATTGCTACTTTTTAAAGTTCGGACTATAATTGTAAAATTGAGCAAAGTTTGAGAATTTTTTGAAATTAACCATAAAATTAACAATTGAATATAATTTATAAAAATTTATTAAATTTAAAAGTATTTAATAAAAAATATTTATTTCTCTTCTTTGTAATTTTTAAACTACATAATTTAAATTCAGTTAATTTGATACCAAATATTCATATTGTTTATATAAAATAAACATATGTAATAATTCAATATAATTTGTAAAAATGCATTCAAATAATATCTATTTAATGCAATGAGATAGAATGAATTAGCAATATATATTTATTGTTATTCTAACATTTAATTACTAACCCATAATTTAGAAATTTATCGATTAACTATAATTTTACTGTGACTAATATTTTTAAAATATTATTATTAAAAGTTTATCCATTAACTATTATTATTTACTATTTTTTATATGTAAATTTTGTTTATATTATTGTTTCTTATAAATAAAATTTTAATATATATACAAAATATTTCTAATCCCTACATCACTATTGGATAAACTATTTTAATAAAATTTTTTGATATCAATAATACATATAATTATAAAAATAGTATTACGTATGTAACATTTATTTACATAATATTTCATGTTTAGATAAGCATGATTTATTTATATGATAATTTATATTAAATAAATACATAAAAGGTATTCTTAAATTAAATTTAATTGGCAGGTTTTCTGCTTAGATAGTTTGCCAAGATTTTTTACTTATATGATTTGCAGGTTTTAGCCCATTAAGGAACTTGTTGTTGCTTGATATATATATATATATATTTTAGCCCATTAAGGAACTTGTTGTTGCTTGATATATATATATAAGTTTCAGCAAACCTATATTAAAAAAAATTAATTCCTTTATCTGGCTGCCACTTTCCATTTAATTCAAAGTACCATACAGGAAGTTCTATTGCAACAAAAAGTTCATTTTCTAATGCTAAAGAGTCTTAATTATGTAAGATTTTTTAAATCTACCTACTCTTCTTATTGTTGAGATTGTAGTCTATTTAATGCTTAACCCTCCTCATCACGCACACGTTATTGCTCATGCTTCATGAGTTTCCTCCTCTGTGATGGGCAGAGGTGTTGAAACGGTTTAAAAATTGTTTTTGAATCCCTATCCTTACACTCATGATATTGACACCATCGCTACATGAAAGACCAAGAGGATAGAAGATTCAAAAATATCAGAGACGTTGAGGATCATCGGTGGGGCAATGGTTGGGGGTATTTTATTTCTGTTGGGCTTCTGTTGCTATATTTACATGGTTAATATGTATGTGTCTTACGTAAAAATGTTATTATATGAGATGCATGTGATAGTATTACAAATTCAGCTGCCATTTTATTAACTGCATTTGATTTTCCATTGGAATTCTAACACAGTTTGGCATCAAAGCTAAAAGGATTCACGTTACATATCGAACGATTGGTGATTTAATGAGGTAAGAATGTACCTATGCCCTCTTTATCCAATCAACGAAGTTCAGGAAATTTTGGTGAGAGCTACCACCTTCTTTCACACAATTCATGACCTTTTCCTTAAGATCCAAAGCTCTTGCTGTAAATTCCTTAGTTTCCAATATCTGTTCAATCTTGTTCTTGATTTCTTCTCTTGTAACCTTGTCATTTTCGTCTCTGTCTAGTCCCAAACCAACCTTCCAGTCGTCGCAAATATAGCTCTTGTTTATGAACTGGTCAGCGAAACAAGGCCAGCATAGCAAAGGAACCCCATTGCTGACACTTTCTATGATGGAATTCCAACCACAGTGACTTAGAAAACAACCTACAACAGAATGTCCTAACACTTCTTGTTGTGGTGCCCACGAAACGATCTTGCCCCTGTTGCCTACTCTGTCTTTAAATTCTTCAACAAACTCACCATTTGTTCCATTGGTTAGCACCGTGTCTAACCTTGCTACCAAAAGGAATGGTCTGCTTGTGAGTTCTAGTCCTACACACAATTCCTTGAATTGAGATGGTTCCAAAGATGCAATACTTCCAAAGGCAACATATATAACTGATCGTGGGGCCTGCTGGTCCAACCATTCCAAGCAAGTTGTATCCTTTGCCCAGAAGCTCCCTGTTGAGTCTCCTTCCAGTTTGTTGCTTGCCAGAAGTGGTCCTATAGGAAGTATGTGAGGAGCCATGTGAAAAGCTGAAGGTTCAAGATCATAAGCCGAGTTGCATAACAGCCATTTAGTCAACTTCGTGGACCTGTTGTTTCTGACCATTAATCCAAAAATGGTTTTCTGTGCTTCCATGTTGCCAAGGCAGTTCCAGACAAAATTTGTGGAGTCCATAAGTGGCATCGAAGCTGAAAGCTTGATATTCTGCCTTTTTGTTGGGGTTCCTGCAAAGAAAATATGGACTCACTTAGTCCATTTTCGCAAGTTCCAAAGCTCTTTTTTTTGGGGTGTTAAAGAGTACATCAATATTGTTCTGTCGACGAACAAAGAAAATATGAACAGTAAAGCTTTCTGTGTCATAAAACTATGACAGCATAATTTGATGGACTTTGAGAAAATTAGCGCTTGGAAGACAGAATTCTCACCATTTTCATCTATAATTCCATCTTCAATCAGCTTTGGGATGCTGAACCCTAGGACCAACAGAGCAGCTGCAGCAGGACAGAAGGCAGCACGTCGAATTCCCTTCTTTTCTGCAAGCTCCAGAGCCCATCCTATGGTCTGATCAGCTATGATGCAACTGATTTTATCAGAATCTGATTCGTTAGTTCGTTCAATGAGCTCCTCCACTTTGCCTGGCATCACTCGAAGGATTGATCCAGACGCCCTCCCTGCCTGGTTCCCATCCTGCATTGATTGAAGTCCATCTGAAATCGAAACGAGACGAATTTGATCCCCGATAATAGCAGCCTGCAAGGCGGATTCATTCTTAAGTAGCTCGTGATTGTATTCTGAGTTTACAAATGTGATTCTGATCCCATATTTGGCTAAGCACTGTGCAAGTTCCATTAGAGGAATTACATGGCCTTGAACTGGATAAGGCACTACTAGGACATGGGGATTGCCCATTTCTGATAGTATCTGCAATTCAGTCTACTAAGAAACTATGTATATGGCACCCTTATAAAGATTTGATTTTTCTTGTTTTGCTTCAATCGGGAAATAGGAATGCACCAATTCCTGATAGAGTGGTTTACATAAATGAGTTTAGGATTAATTATTTCGTGTCCGTACTTCATTTCAACTTCATCTGACCTCACCCGCATATTATTGAGTTGGTGAAACTTTTGTTCTAATGATAGATTGTCCTATATGATCTAGCAGTAATAATAAAATCATTTCATGTTATATGGACCACAAACAGCATTATGCTATCTAACGGAGCAATCTACATGCTCAGAGCTATCTCGTTCATATATTTCCTTCATCTATCAGGCCCTCCACAAGCTGAGCTCAGAGCTATCTCAGCATTTAGGAAAGAGAATCTTTATGACAAAACAAATCAAGGATTCAATCCTACACCTTTTGTTCTTAATCTGTCACTGTTCCCTTCAGCAGCAGCGGCTTCTTTCAGTTTCATATATATACGACATAGGGATCTGCTGTTGACCGACTCTTTATTTGTAAGAGAGAGTCCTTGCTTCATTAAAAACCTGAAAACAACAAGAAAATATGATTATGACAAGGAGATTGGAAGAATTCAGGGGGAGGTGTAATCTGAGTGAGTAATGGAAAAAAAAGGTGCAAGAAGAATACATGAATGAAAGGGATAAAGAGAAAAATGAATTGGGGAGGGAGAAGATAGAGGGATATGGAGGTAATATATATGTGCAAAGGACAAAATATGCTCACGCGTGTGTGTGTGTGTGTATTGATTGAGCTGTCTGTCCTGCCTTGGTGGTGATGAAGATGAAGAAAATTAGGTAGGTGATATAAAGGAGGGCGGAGCTGTGGTGAGTGTGGGACTAGAAGGCAGTGCAGTGGAGATCATCTAAGCTTAAGAATCGAACACACCTTAAATCAACATCAGTTGTCGCAGACAAGACCCTGGGTACGATGTACAGAAATGTCGGCTGTCGCTCACTCCAACTTATATTGTGTCAGTAATTGGAGATTCTATGAGACAACTCAATCTACATGCTCCATCAAAAAATGTTAAAATTAATACGAATGGAAGAACTAGAAGTCTTACGCAGAGGGAGGAAGAAGAAATAAAGGAGATGATGTTCTGAGGTTTAAGGAAGAAGAAGAAGAAGAAGTAAAGTTGATAGTCATTCATTAGAGAAACAAAAAGAAAAGAAGGAAGAGAGAATAGTATTGTAATAATAGTAATTAAGCACTAAGACTTAGAGGACAAGTTTGGAGTAAAATGTGGAAGTCGTGGTAGCCCACCCCACTTTCCCATTGATTTTTGTTCGAAGTTGCGTGGGGGAGAGAGAGTGGTGGTCTGGTCAAACATGGGATTTGATTCTCGCCTTTTTCTAGGAGTAGAGAAGAAAAGAGAGTTCCCATTTTTATTTTTAGCTTTGCCTTTCCTTGAAATTTCAAATTTGTCCCTGCTTTAGTTGGACGACTCTCAAGTCTTAAAGCCGGCAGCGCCAGGGCCAGGGCCAGCGCATGGCATCATCCTCTTCCCGTCGATTGATATTAAAAAAAACGAATATATAGTCTAAGAAAGAAAGACAACATCTACGAGACTTGTGTTAGTCTTTTGCCCAACACGGCAGGCACCCCACTCCAACCCAAGTTGCAGACATTTCCTCTCCCCCCAAAGTCATATATATAATATATATATACTGTCATCCATTAAACTCATTTGCTTAGTAGGTGGTGATTCAGATAACTAACAAATGGCCTTATTGCTTAGGAGCCAATTAAGGCAAACAACTGCACGCAATACCAAAACATTAATTTATTGCATTCTCGTTTTCTTTGTTTGGTTTTGCTTATTAACTATTTGGCCTTTACAACATGTATCTGGCGTTTGTTGCTTGTTAGGTAGGAAAAACCCAAAATTTTAAAGGGTGGAGTAATGGGATGTGGTTGTTTAATTAGGTCAACGATGTAAATAAATAACTACTGGTATTGAAGAGAAAATAGTTTAAGGTATATTATTTACACAACAAGCATATAATAGAATGCATGCGCATCAAACCCTTACGTCATTTGATGTTGAAGGAATAATCAAAAGACTGGAACAGTTCAATTGAAAAATATGCAATTACAAGTAACAACTCACAAGAGAAGGTGCAGGGAATCAAAGCAATGACATACAAGGATGTCTTGGAAAAGAATTTATTACATACTTAGCAATGACCTGATTGTAAGTCTGCAAGGGTTAACAGAGGGACAGTAATTATATGCAACTTTTTCTTTGTATTTTATAAAGAGACTATTTTTATAATTTAAACTGGTAATTATTAAGTGACCGTTTCACCACAACAGCTTAAACTGTTGTGTAAGACCAACTTAATTAGATTTATAATTTAAACTAGTAATTATTAAATAACCGTTGCATCACAACAGTTTAAGCTGTTGTGTAAAACCAACTTAATTAGATATATATATTCATTAATATACCCTCTCAAGTGAAAGCTCTTTGAGCTTTAAACTTGTATAGGCTCATTCTACTGCAAAGACTCTGATACTATGTTAAGTGACCGTTTTATCATAATAGCTTAAGTTGTTGTGTGAGACTAACTTAATTGGATTTCCTTCTTTTGCTTTTATATACATTCTTTTGCTTTTATATACGAAGAAAGATAACAATTATTCTCAACCATTTATGAAATAATAATAAATTCGTCTGTAAGTTTAGTCAACATCGTGCACAATCTGCCGAAGAATGACGGATTTTACTTAACAACTGGATGAATTCATGTAACAATAGGAATTGAAACAACAAAAACATAAAAGACTAACTATACTCAAAGGCTTATATTTCTTTTATTACATACCATGATAGGTTGAGATTGACTGGTTCAATCTTAGCTTGAAAAAATACAAACAGCAAAAAGGAAAAAATCATAAAATTCAACTTGATATCAGACTCTACACAAAAGGTTGATAAAATCTATATTTGGACAACAGAGGAATATTGTCCACTAGAAAATAAAAGCAGTTGTTCATTATATTCCCTACAAAATAAAACGATGTTCTTTGCCAATATGGATTTATGCAAAAAACTGCAAAGATTCCCAACAACATCACGATGAATGAAACCCCAAAGCTTATGCAAAATACATTCATGTCTATGAAACCATCTTCTTCTTTTTCTTCAAGATTTCTAGAATTATCAGATGTTGGTGTTGCATCACAACTTGCTTGGTGTCCCCCAGAACCAAATGGAGGCAATGGTAGGCCACAAAGGCCAGAATTGTTGTCATATCCGGATGCTGGAAAAGTAGTCAGCTGACCCCCAGAGGGAATAGGGCCACTGAGGTTGTTATTAGACACATCAAGGTCACTAAGAAACGAAAGAGTCCCCAGAGAACCTGGGATAAATCCTGAAAGATCATTGTGGGAAAGGTCCAAAACTCCTATGGCTTTTAAACCTCCAAAACTGTCAGGAATGCTTCCCGTAAGCATGTTGTGTCCCAAATTCAAGACCTGCAAATAGTTCATTGACCCAAAATTGTCAGGGATAGGTCCTGACAAAGAATTGTAGGCGAGATCGAGGTATATCATGCTGCCATTGCTTGCGAAAGTATAGACTGTCAAGCCAGAGTAGATTCTGGTGGTTGGGCAAGAGTGAACCATTGGAAAATTTTCCAGCCTCTCGGGTCGAATCCCCTCAAATTCTACCAATCCTCCAGCTCCTCTACAAGAGGTTCCGCCCTCATTTCTCACAAATGCAAATTGCTTCCCAGATACAATCCCAGCAAGAGTTAGGCCTGCTTGGTTTGCAAGCTCGGGTGGGAGGGGCCCGTTCAGGTTGTTGCTGTTCAAATCAAGCCAAATGAGGCTCCGACACTTGCCAAGTTCTGGTGGTATCTGTCCAGTGATTGAATTGTTACCCAGTTGGAGGATTGCAAGGTTAACCAGATTCCCAATACCTGCAGGGATTTCTCCAGTAAGCAAGTTGTTAGAAAGTGACACCCAAATCATATTGATGCAACTACCAATGGACTGTGGGATGCTTCCCCTGATAAGATTGTTGTTAAGAATCAAAGTTTCTAGGTTTCCTCCATTGACACAAATGTCTTGTGGAATTTCACCTGTCAGGTTGTTTGCCCACATAACCAAGTCAGACAGATTGGGCAAGTTCCATATTTGCAAGGGAATGGGGCCTCTGAGGTTGTTGAAACTGAGGTCGATTTTCTGCAAGTTCTTGCAGCTTCCAAGCTCGGATGGTACTTCTCCTGACAAGTAATTGTTAGCAAGAAGTAACTTTTGGAGAGCCGAGGATGAGTTTGACATAGAGCAGAATTTAGAAGGTACATTTCCAGTGAAGCCATTAGAACTTAGGTCAAGAACTTGAAGCCGAGTACAATTTGTCAGAGATTGATCAGGAACAGGGCCTGTTATGTTGTTGAATGGTACATAAAGATATTTCAGGTTTTGGATCTTACTGACAACACTAGTGAGGAAATCTCCTGAAAGCAGATTGTTGCCGAGGTTCAGAATTTGCAAAGAAGAACAGGAATGAAAAGTCGAAGGCAAGCCACCAGTGAGTTGATTTCCTGATAGATCCAACTCCTGCAGAGTTTGACAGGCCAGTCCCAACTCTGGAGGAATATCACCAAACAAGTGGTTGTGGGCCAAGGACAGTCGCCTCAAGTTTCTTAAGCCTCCCAACAAGGCACCTGGAATCTTTAATTGCAGCTCATTATTCGAGAGGTTAAGAGTCTGCAGAAAATTGCACTGAGCTAGACTAATTGGAAACTGGGAGCCGGATAGCCTGTTTCCAGACAAACTGAACCAAACGAGTTTGCTGCAGGCCCCAAAATCTAAAGTGCGAAAGGTGCCAGAGAAGTTGTTATAGGATAAATCCAGATAGTTGAGACTTGGAGAGTCTGCCAAGAAGCTCGGAGGTAGCTCCCCATTCAGTTGATTACGAGAAAGGTCTAAAGTGGAGAGACTCTTGCAAGACAAGGGAGTAATACCAAGTTTTCCAGAGAGTTTGTTATCAGAAAAATTGAGAAGAATCAAGTTTTGACAGGTAGATAGGGAGTAGCTTATAAGGGTGGAATCTGAGAGAGCATTGGTTGAGAGGTCAAGCTGAAGCAGATAAGGAGTAATGTGGAGAGTAAGACCAGAAATAAAATTGTGAGAGAGGTTGACATAGACAAGCTGATTACACGAGGAAAAGAACGATGTTGATGATGGAAGATCAGGGCTGGAGATGTTGTTAGAGGAGAGGTCAAGGGTCTCGAGAGCACAACTGGAGGATGTATTAGAACTTATTAGATCAGTAACTGAGAATGAATTGCCTCGTAAACTGAGATGCCTTAGGAATGGTAAGGCCGCTATAAGGTATGTGAGGTTCAAAGAGCCAACGAGGCCAGTATTGGTAAGGTTCAAGGTGGTGACATGGCCGTCCAGAGAACAAAAGATGCCTGTCCATGAGCATGGAGTAGCATTACTGGTGGTAGGAGTCCAGTTTGCTAAGACGTTGTTTGGATCGGATTGAACCGAGGAATGCTTGAAGCCTAACAACCCCACAACTTCGTCATTTCTTGTACTTTCCTGCTGGTCTAGCAATTCTGTCTCTTGTGATGATGATGGTGTGAACGCAATGAGGGTAAAGAGAATCAAGCAGAAGCTGCCAAAGATTGGATATTTTGCCATGATTCGCATACGCTCCAAACTAGTACTCATCCCTCCATTTTACATATCTTCATCGGTTCTATCTCGTTCATATATTTCCTTCGTCTATCAGGCCCTCCACAAGCTGAGCTCAGACCTATCTCAGCATTTAGGAAAGAGAATCTTTATGACAAAACAAATCAAGGATTCTGAAAAAATCGGAGGGGTTAAATATTACGCAAACTTATTTGACACCAACAAAATATAAAAATAAGTAAAACCGAAATAAATCAACACCAGAAATTTGGTAACGCAGTTCGGCATACCTTGCCTACGTCTGCGGGGCCCTCACCCAACTTAATCACTTTCACGAAAATACAATAGATTTACCCAAGGCTTTA
>JAOSBP010000206.1:35101092-35119399 GCA_027563825.1 Erythroxylum mucronatum
CGTTATGCTGCCCGATTTTCGGTAAAAATCGGGTTAAGATAAGAATAAGAATAAGAAGTTAGTTTGTTAAAGATGAGATTTGCATGATTAAGACAAATTTTATGAATTGAGTGTTATATGAGGATATATTTCCAAAAGGGAAATAATATGATTGGGAATAAGTTTGAAGAAAGAGAAAAAGGAATGAATGAAAAAATTAAAAAAAATCATATCGGGATTTTCGGATTAGTCTAAGGTTTCCAACGCGACTTGATAGTTTTTATCCGATTCACGTGCTCGGATGTCGGAATTCCGTTTGCTTCCATTTCGTTCCGCTTCGAATTCGAAAAGAATCCGTTCTTTCGATTTCTGCTTTCGATTCTGTTTGCTTCGTTTCTGTTTCCGTTTTTCCGATTGGGATCCGGTTCCTGAGATCGGGTCTCAACATTAATGTTCACTTCCTCCAACAGCAAGTTGATACCACTATGTCCTTCATCTATGCCTACAATTTAGGTTTCCAACGGAGAGCCTTGTAAAATGATTTGAAACACGTCAGCTCCAATATGGACACACCATAGTTGATATGTGGTGACTTTAACTCCACCCTTTACATATCTGAAGCTCAAGGTCATTGCAGCCTTAAGAAATTCTCAGGAGACTTCAAAGAATGTGTGGACCACCTCAGTATTTTTGATCTAAAACAGATTGGGTACAAATTCACATGGACCAACAAGCAAAACAATAGTTGGTTCATCAAAAAGAAATTTGATAGAGCCCTTGTCAATGCCACTTGGCTAGCTAAATTCCCTAATAGTTATGCTAATTTTCAGGAACCTTTATTTTCGAACCATACTCCGATTAAGATTAACAACCTATTCCAGCAGATCAGACGCTCTTCTCCTCTTAGGTTCAATAATTTTTTAGCTAATGACCCTGGATTTCTTAATGCATGCAAAGTAGGGACTGGACTATTAATTCATAACACTAAGCAGTTCTGCTGAGTCCATGAACTCAAAGCCATCAAACATGAACTCAAGACTCTCAACTCATTAAGGGGCTCTAACACTTCTTTTGCTCTACAATCAACTCGTTCTGATCTTATTGCTATCTAGCAGCTTTGTGCCTCCTCTCCTCAAGATGCCCTCCTCTGATCTAGAGAAAACCAAGCCCTTTCAAACTACATAAAAGCTGTTAGTAACCATTCCTCCTTGCTCTAACAACGAGCAAAGACCAATTAGCTTAAAGATGGAGATCGTTGTTCTACGTTTTTTTCAATACTATACTTGCTAGAAAGAACCAAAACCGCATACTTACAATCACAAATGATGATGGGGTCCATCTTCACAGCCTTGATGGTATCTAACAGGAGGTGACAACATTTTATTCTTTACTATTTGGTACGTTGAGTTCAACTTATGTCTCTTCAGCTGAACTCTAGAAGATTATTAACATATGGATAACTTTATAGGAAGCTGCTACATTAATAAAACTGGTGGAGGACAAGGAAATTGAAGAGGTGTTATTAGCCATGGATGGTAGGAAGGCTCTTGGGCCAGATGGACTGAATGCACACTTTTTACCAAAAATCTTGGTCTGTTACCGGTCATTTCATCAAAGATGCAGTTAAGGAATTTTTTTTTCCAATGGCAAGTTACTTAAAGAGGTCAATAAAACCTTTCTATGCTTAATCCCTAAGGGTTCTCATCCTTCCAGATTTAGTGACTTCAGGTTGATTGCCTGCTCAAATGTTCTTTATAAAATCATTTCGAAGATTCTTGCTATGCGGCTGAAGAAGGTTCTTGTGTCCCTCATCAACGACAACCAGAGTGTGTTTTTGTGCAAACGACATATTGGTGACAACATTATAGTAGTTCAAGAGTTATTAAAAGGATATTCTTGATCTCAATCCACTCCAAACTGCACTATTAAGGTTGATTTTTGCAAGGCATTTGATAGTGTTAGCTAGAATTTTCTTTGGAAAATGCTAGAAGCTCGTGGCTTCCCTGAGGTCTTCATCAACTGGATGGCGGAATGTATCTCCATGGTTAGCTTTTATGTGCTCATCAATAGAAGTCCATCAAATTATTTCAAGGTTGTTAAGGGATTGAGACACAGAGACCCTTTGTCCCCCTTTCTTTTCATCCTATGCATGGAAACCTTAAATTAATCATCAAAGGGGAAGTGGCAACAAGTCCCAAATTCAAATATCACTCCCGCTATAAAAAGGTTGGCCTAAATAACCTATCCTATGTTGACGACCTCCTGCTGTTTTGTAGAGCAAACTTGGACTTTATTGTAACCTTTAAATGGTCCTTGGATTTCTTCACCAGAATTTCCAGGTTACACATAAATCTCCAAAAAAGCCACTTCATTTTATCCGGAGGAGCTCTAAACTTTGAATCCTCTATTGCTTTTGCCACTGGTATGCTAATGAAACCCCCGCCACTGCTATACTTAGGTCTCCCCATATCTACAAAAAGACTACGATTTGCTTAATGCATTGCCCTTATTTAAAAAATCCAGAAAAGACTCCACTCTTAGGTTAACAAATTTCTTTCCTATGTAGGGAAGCTTGAACTTGTGAAGTCGATCCTTAATTCCCTCCACATCTATTGTAGCTCTCATGTTTTTCTTTAAAAAAACGTTATCAAAACAGCTGAACGTCTCTTCAGAAATTTTCTATGGAACCACTTAAATGGTGCCAGAGGTATTGCAAAAGTAAAATGGACTGAGCTATGTGTTTCAAGAGCAAAAGGGGGCTTAAACATCTCTCTAGTGAAACTCACTAACCAAGCTCTTATTCTTAAGTGATTATGGTTAATCCTAGAGGATAAACAATCGGTTTGGATTCATTGGCTCCATTCATATTCCCTCAAGGGTAGATGCATTTGGTAAATAAATAGCAGTCCTTCTCACTCCTATTTTCTGAATCAACTGATCCTTCTAAAGAACTTAGTCCAGGACGACATAGTATGAAAAATTAGGACTGGGGAAAAAATCTCTTTCTAGTTTGATAATTGATCTGGCCATGACCCCCTCTTCCACCTTCAATATATAAACCCCAACCTCCTACCTTGCCCATTTCCGCCAAGATTAGCTCTTTCATCAGAGGGAACTCCTGGAATTTTCCTGATGCTCTACAATATCTTCAGCCCTTCTACCCCCAACTCCAACAGCTCAGATATATTTTTTAAAATGAACCAGCTCAGATAACTGAGTACTGCTGATCGAATCTCATATATAGACATCAATTGATCTTGCCCACTCTACTCAATATATGATGAATTCAGAGACCATCTTTTCTTTTTTATGCTCTACAACAACCATCATTTGGGGACAGTTTAAGACCGTATGTTGTTGGAATACATCCAAGAACTCATTATCTAGCCTCATCCACTAACTGACAAGTCACTTCTCCATCGCAAAAAATGAAAGAGGGAACTTTATAATAGCTATGGGGCTGACAGTTTAGTCAATTTAGAAGGAAAGGAATTCGAGACGATTGAAAGCCAAGAGCAAAACCGTGGGAACACTAATAGCAGAAATCATCATTGGGATTCGGGAGCTCATAATTTTACATAATCAAGCACCAGCTGACAGCTTACCCTCACCGCTTTGAATACCATACCAACGTTTTCAATTTTACTATTACTTAGTAGTTATTTTCTGTTGTGTTGAAGACAAAAGAGTATACCCTGAAATATTTAGTGTCTTGTAACATCTTTTTTATCTTTTATTAATACAATTTTTCTTTTTAAAAAATCATTAACACACCACCATACAACATATGATTTGACAATAAGTGAAAATACATCAATTAGGGAAAAAAATTTATGATGAGCTCGAAGCCTAATAGATGTACTTGGATAAGATTAGTGAATGAACATAAGAATTTATGATATAATTAACAATATAATATCTATTTTTTAAGTTGCCCCAGTGTCACATGTATATAATTAATATGTTAATTAATATAAGATTATGTTAGTTTGCATTGATTAATTTAACATTTGGTTCTCCCTTCTTTTCTTGCCAAAATCATTATTCATCATCAATCCCTTTTAAAAAACAATAAAACACAACATAAAATGATTAATTTAAGAAATAAATAATATAATAGATAATATAATTAACTTAAGAAACGATAAATAATCACATAAATAAGAAAGTTATAATAAAACTAAATTTCAATTTCCTTTGAAAAAAGTATTCAAAAATATTTTTAATTTATATTATTGATATAATTTTAATGAAACAAAAATAAGACTGTGTTTAAAAAGGTTTAAAATAATATTCCAAAATAATCAAGTAAATTTTTAAAAATCTCACATAAAAACTTGTTTTTAAACCAAGAATATCATAAGCAGTCGGTGATGTGGGAGGACGCCGTCAACCTTGAATATGAATCAGGTAACTACCCAGGACTTGCCATATTATCTTCATTTCCATCTATACATGTATGTATATATATGTCTTCCGTTTCTAAAACAGGACTCTGTAGCAAGCTCTGAAGTTGAGAGGAGAGAAGAGAAAGGACTTTTCATTTTTGTTATCTCTTAACTGTCATCAAATATCCCCTTCTCTTCATTGCTCCACTTGCCCACTCCTACTGGTATTTCCTCCTCTCCTTTTATTATATCGTTACTAATTATGTATCCTTTTATCTTCCTGTGTATGTATTGTTGTAAATTAATGGTTGTTGGAAACTGCTAAAGATTTAATGGAAAATCTGCAGCAAACCCTTTTCATTTCACCACGAATTAATTTAGGAGAGTAGGAGGCTATCTATATGTGCTCTTTTAATCTGTTACCCTGCGCACAATCTATGCAATTGACTACTTAATACAAACATGTCTGTTTGTCGACTTTTTATCTAATTTCATGCTCATTATGAATATGGTATGTGCTTAGAGGTCACTCTGTTTATGTTGGATAGAAGAATTTGTTGAAGTTAGTTATATATTATGAAGCAAACCAAGTAGATCATTTGAAGAATAACATGTCATTTTAAGATGAAGTAATTTGATTATGAATCTATGACACCCTTTTATGCATTACACTGATGATGACGACGATGAGTATCTTCTGTTGACATGCAATTATTACAGAAAAAGTGGTCCACTGTATCATATTAATCGACATTCTCCATCTGCCCCTATGGCTGGCATAACAACAGCTGAAGCTTGTGATTCTAACGCATCACTAATAGCGAGTGGAGAACTGAGGGTTTTGCAACCAGTTTTTAAGACTTTTGGTCAAAGCCGTGCTTTTTCAGGACCCATTCTTACGCTTAGGGTGTTTGAAGACAATGTGTTGGTTAGGGAGGTTCTTGAAACCAGAGGTGAAGGAAGAGTTTTGGTGATTGATGGAGGAGGAAGCATGAGGTGTGCTCTGGTCGGAGGCAACTTAGCACAGTTGGCTCAGAATATGGGTTGGACTGGTATTTTAGTTAATGGTTGCATCAGAGATGCTGATGAGATCGATGGTTGTGACATTGGGGTTAGAGCCTTAGCAACACATCCCATGAAATCCAACAAGAAGGGAATTGGTGAAAAGCATGTTGCTGTGCATATTGCGGGCACCTTAATCCAAGAAGGGGAATGGTTATATGCTGATAATGATGGCATTCTTATCTCTAAATCTGAACTTTCTATTTGAAATATGACAAATCAGTTTTACTATTTACCTCATAATTTTGCAATATCAATAAGAACTGTTATTTGATTGTGTGGTTTAACTTTAAGGAACCGAGGTGAGCTACAATGATAATACTTTTTGAGCACTGTCATTCTTCACCTGTCCAATTTTACCACGTCATTTTAGTCATTGACAGGGTGGGACAGTATTTGGGTAAAATTAGAGAGAGGATTTGAACTCGTCATGCTTTAACGAATAAATTACGTTTCAGTTTGTTAGAGTCCAAAAGTCTTTACATTGATTTCTGTAACTTTACCAACTATTTTGGTTTTAGTCCTGCATTTGTTATAACCTTTTGTTTCAGCCCCTCGACAATATTAACTCTTAGTACTGTTTAATTATTATTATGAGAAATTTTTTTAAAAAAATTATTATTCTGAGGATTGAAGTTTAACGTCAGTTTCTTCCAATATCATTGTTCCAGTTTAAACAACTGATCAAACTATGAAAAATGACATGGAAATCCTCTAAAAGAGGAAGAAGAAGCAAGGGCATATTTACCAACTCTTTATTTGATGTGAAGATGAATGGTAATTAGTTTAGGCGTCAACGTTGCAATCTCCGTGTACACAGACTGCATTCTTTTTTTTTTTAATTACAAGGAAAAGAAACAAAATTATACGATCCTTCTTAGTAAAGCTAACCTCCACCACATTCTCTAAAAAGATAGTATCACACCCTGAGGGTGCACTAACAAAAGTGGTGAGCCCGAAATCCAGGTTAACAACAAAGTTGGCAAGTCAATAAGTGTATCGATTTTCCTTTCTGTACGTGTGGCACAGAAGAATGACCCAATTGCGCGTAAGTAGTTCATGGATGTTCAGTACGAGAAGGTTGAGCGATGTAGTCAGGTGTAAAACGTCAGATAGCAGGTCCTTAACTATGAGAGAGTCCAGCTCGAGTATCACTTGCCGAAAACCAAAGGTCCAGGCTAGGTTCAGACCCGAATAGACTCTCCAAAGTTCCGTCGAGACCAGGGAGCACCGACCGATATTCTGTGCAAAGCCTCCGAACCAATCTCCCAAGCTATACCGAATAAGACCATCGGCTATGGCCGAAAAATTTGCGCTGGTAAATGTGCCATCAGTATTCAGTTTTACCCAACCCGAAATAGGCAGATATCACCCAATAAGTTGTTTGTAACGAAAGCGAGGAATAAGACAGGTACGAAGATGCCAAGCTGAGGCCTGATGGACATAATTTAAGACGAGGGTCACATGAGAACTCGGCCAAGAGAATTGAGTAACGAAAAGGGTTGAATTCTTCAATGACCAAAGGAACCAACACGCAAATATCAAAGATAACTGACCGCTACATTCTTTAGTTTCTTCGAGAATAAAGTTTTTGTCAAACAAGTTGAAGAGTTGCAACTGTCAAGTCTATTTTGAGTATGTCCCTATTTGGAATCCAATATTGACTACATTTGTGTCGTTTTCTGTTGGATTAATTTGACATTCGCTTTTTACGAGTATGAACATTCCTTTTACAGAGAAAGTGGAAAGATTATGTTCGTTGTTCTGAATTATAATCTGCAAAGTGCATCGGTTATTTCTCAGGTTTGTGTTAACAATTTCTGGGCATTTTAAAAAATTAGATCAAAAATTGAAATTTCTAGCTTTATTACCATGCAACGAACACTAGGATTAAAACAAATTTCAATCTTAAATTCTAATTTCAAGGCTCCCCAACCTAAAAGTAATTCTTTAATTGCTAACTCTGAAGAGTAATTTGCAGACCTGGTCTATTCTATTCTGCCTAATTCTGCACCGCAACCCATTATAAATAATGTAATTCTAAATGAGAAGTGCAAGAAGAAATCTAGTTTCCTTGACCAAAATCCAAAACCTGGAACAACTTGTAATTATATAAAAAGAGAATTACGAGTTTGAAATGCAATAGCCTTTCGTTTAGAATTTGTAACAGTTTGCATATGCTATGCTGGTAATAATTGATGATCATGACGCATGTAACACAAGAACGACTCCATGTTAGTAGACACGGCATAATTTGTAAAGACAAATAGAAAGAAGCGACCAGAATATAATGAAGTTCTCTCTCCACGATTTTCATTTTCTGGAAAATTTAACTCCTATACTATCTTGTGGCTATGCACATTGAAAAGAAACAGCAGTTCTGAACTGTTCAATGGGTTACCAAGTGAGCAAAAGCTGCAATGTTTCACCAAGCTGCTTTCAGATAAAAGCTGTCCGTCCCCCTCTTCGACTGTGCCTGTCGTAGGCAGTGCTGAACTTGTCCACTACTTCATTCATTGTGCTGCAACAGTTGCGACAGAAAGCAAAGAAATATGCATCAAATAAACATCAAGATATTAAGAGGGAACTGATTATAGGAACCATGAAAACTAGTAGTCGTTGACCTATTCCAGAAATGAAATCATTTCACACCGGAACTGGCACTTTTGACCAACAAACCCCTAATTCTTGACAAACAGGTCCAACTCCAATCAAAAGTTTATCAATAGAAGATATTATAGACATTGTTTGGAAGTATACAAGTTATCAGAAATCCTGAGAACTTTACTATATAGTAACCAAATTTTCAATAGCACAAGAAGTCTCGCAGGACTGGGTTAATGTAGTTCATGGCTTGATAGTGTTTGACCTTTCGCTACGCTTTTAGTCATATATTTTTGAAAAGCCATTATGCTTTGTTTAGTAAGACAGAAAGACATTTCGGCCAAAGACCAAGCGGGAAAGGTACAAAGTGCACTAAAGTCCCCGTTTACTCTACCTTGAACAGTTGGTGAACATTGCCAAATAGGTGATCAACAAGGTGTCATTGTATTCCTGTTAAAAAAATAGAAGAATTTTCCATGAGTTAAATGCAACTACTGGGAAGAGAGGACACTTAAACTACTTGGATTGTCAATGAAATAATGTAAAATAAAATACAAACTGTGCAACTATTCTAATAAGGTAACGAGATATTCAAACAAGAAATTATTGCAGATCCTTACAAGAGCTGACAATACTGACAATTTAACCGTTCTCAATCAGTAGCTATCACTAAGAATATTCATATCATAAAAAGACTTGCATCATAATATTGCAAAATTCGAGATGGTACTTCATGATATAAACCAAAATTGTTCAGTTGCATGATCAGTTCATCCATCTTTATCCATCTTAGTTGGTGACTATCATATTATCAATCAAGTTTCACCAATTTGGATGCCTTTCCACTTGCACACAATTCTCATTTCAGGACTTCTGGGTGGATCAGATAAGTAATACCCATTTTTACATGGAGTTGAGGCTACATGTGCAAAAGATGCTAATTCCTTTTATCTTGCCCGTTCACACTGGCATTACTTTTAAATATCTTTAGGTCAACATAACCATTAAAAACAGAAATATGTTTAGCAACAGACAGCATTATTAAGTAATCTCTAGGTTGTCTCCAATTTGAAGATAGCATATTAGATGGTTGTGCTATTTTATGGTCAAAATGTGTACAAATAAAAAAACAAGTCAACTTAACTGAAAAGGGAAAGGAAAAAGAACAGAAGAAACGAGGAAAGCTAAGGAGGACTTACCATTAAGAAGTCATCTTGAAACTTTTCCGATTCAATGGTTGGCAATCTTCTTAACAAACTTGATACTTGTCTTAGTAATGAGTTTTCTAGGGGGATTTCACCTGATATAACAATAAATCCAGTTAGCAATACAGTAGAAGCTCATGTCAGCTATTTAGCAAAGTAAACACACTCACCGTTGCTCCAATATTTCTCTTAATATTTTTATTTTCCCTTATTTTTCCACATTTCAATAATAAGTCTTTTAAGTACATCCAGGTTCAGCCGTGCTTCCTGCAAGGCTGTCAATATGGTCCAATCTAACTTATCTCAGGCATTGTCCACTTTAGCCCTTGTTGCCACGTGGTTTTCTATTGTAAAAAAAGACCTAGTGAGATTTCAAGTCCACACTAAAAGGCAGTATTTCCTTCTTACAGTCTAACATAAGACCATCACAGTCCAACCGCTCAATCCTCATTATGAGCCCAGATCATTATGCAGAGCCAATCTATATGTGGTGCCCCCAAGATAGCTCTGATATTACAAGTGATGGTCCCACTAAACACGTGCAAGGTATTGTATGCTTTTACTTTCATGGCCACACAATTATGTCCACTAAAAGATGCATAAGATAAATGGCCTTCCAAGCACAAAACCAACTTAAGGCACATTTAATATGGGAGCCTACAGAAAAGTAATCATCATAGTGTACAGAATTTAGGTGCACTTTTAGTTACCTTTATCAAGATGATTCAATGAAAAGGATATATAAGGCTCATTCTACTCTACTATGTTATTTTCAATTGATCAATAAAAATCCATAGAACTATAAAATGGATGGAAGTGAGAACCAAAAACAAAGGAATAGTTTACAGGGATTCAAGGTCACATATTTCTATGTCCATTACAGCTCAAAATCTCGGAGAAAACTTTCAATTGAGTAAAACTTCCCTAACCTTTCTGCATCGCAACAAGGTAGTGATGAAGCACCCTGATCCTGCTATTCAACATCTTGATAGCACTATGTATACTGGTAAGATGTGCAGCCACTGGGAACAAAATCCAGTATATATCATAGTGAAGATACAACAAAATGATTTCTACAGCAGTAAATTGATTTATTACAAACAGATAAAGGAAAAAGAGCATACTGAAAATTGCTAGAAAACTAAGCTGAATACAAATGATGAGGAGAGGGCACTCACATTGAGTTGCAGCTGAACCTCCATCAGATGGCTTAAGATGTGCAACATGATCAACAGATATCCTTTCAGCTTCCACTGTCTTCAAGACCCAAAAATAGCACAATGAATATTTAACTTCAGGACATAGTAGGATGTCCAAGAAAACAAATGACAAACCTCAATAGTGTAGCTTGAACGAACAAAAATAAGCTGTGGAATCCCATCAATAACATGGAGCTCTGTAGTTGTAAACCAAAGTCGAAATATCTTAATTACAGGTATAAAAACATGTTCTGAATATGACAATATGGTTCAGCAATCGGTGTCCCTCGCCCCCTAAAACTTCACCACACATGATTTTCACTGAGCAAACAGGTAAAGCAAAATTTCCATACTTATTAACAAAATGAGGAAACAGAATTGGAGATATTTCTTAAAAAACACAGAAAAATAACAAATAAATGCTTTCTATGGAACGTTTTTGAATGATCAACAACCTGCAACAAAGTATGGCAAGCCTACTTATCATTGAAGGTTTTGAACTTAACAAACATGATAGCATAGGAGCCAGAACTTAAGTTAACTGCCGCAGTGAGAAAGCAGTGGTGCATCGCACCAAAATTTCATGGATTCCTAAAAGATAATGGATAAGGCTGGGGAAAATCATGGTTCCATTGAAGGTCACCTTTCTGAACAGGCTGTGGCCAAATACAATGTGTGGCACTGGCGAAAAATCACAGAACTGGTTCGAGGGAGCAGCAAATTTACAGAATTTGTATGTAGAAGTAAAGAATCAGATAAAGAGAAAGTGAGAAAAAGACTAACCACTTTCATAAATAGTGACAGGTAGATCCTTCTGCGCAGGATTGATGCAAGGATTAAGTAGCATATAAATGGGGCTTTCATTGATGTCCATCAACTGTTACAAAAGAAGAATATTAGATCAATTTTATTTTTAGCAAATCAGAAAGTGCAAAACACAAGTATGGTGAAGATGCAAGATAGAATGGGTTAAACATAAATAATCAGAAGAATGAAGCTGACTGCTTCGTGGAAATCAGTCAAATAAATATAACATAGAGAAGAAAATAAAATAAAATAAAACAAAGGTAGAAGCATACAGCTTTATGAATATGCATATCGGATTCCTCAGCATCACTTCCAGTTGAATACCAGCCAAGTATGTAAAAATGGGGGAAAACCTTCTTATCTGCAACACGCACAATCAAAAAGATTATCATTCTTATTATCTAGTTGAGTTCATCACAACTTTAAAGAAGAAAGAGAGAAAAGAAAAGAAAAAGAACAACATACAGAGTTCTTGCTTCTTCTCGAGAAAAGAGCGGTCGAGGGAGTGAGAAACGGGATCGTAGAGAAGCTCGAAGCTGTTGAAGACCTCAACGGTGCGGCCCCTTTGGACTCCGATGACGCATCCGTAGACTCTAGGAGTATCAGGTAGTGTTGTGCAGGTATCGTTGTTATGATTGTTCGTAGTATTAATCATCATCTGAGACTGAGACTTGACCCTAGTGTAGTGATCCGATATGTTCAGTATCACCAGTGGGTGCAGCTTAAACGTCAATCCGCTGCTCGATGACGACGCCATTCGATCTCTCTCTTCCTTTTTTTCTAAAAAACAACAAAAAAAAAAGATGCCATTGGAAAGGTTTTGAATTTGTATTCTAACTTAAACTACTACTACTTCTACTACACTGCCACACCCAGGCATCAAAGATCAAGGGCATTTATCTTTTTGATTTCCTTTTTCCTTAATTCAATTCAAATGAAGTATACAATAAAAACATGGTCAAATTCCATTCCGCCAGAAAAAAATTAAAGAGGGGTAATTATTTACATCAAACCTAGTTCAACTAGCAGCACTAGCAGGCTGAGGCCGAGGGCGATGGCGAGGCTGCAGCAGGGGCGGCAGGCAGTTGGAAAACGCAGCAGCTACCAAACCATGTCTCTCTCTCGCACAGAACGGGACGACGCAATGAACGCTTACGCTACCAGGAGCCACTTCGCTTTATTTCCTTTTTGCTGTTAAGCTCTCAAAACTGCGTCGTTTGGAACTGTTCAAGCTACCCTAATTAGGATCTGTCAGGGCTTAATTGTTGCTGGTGCATCGCAGAAAACAACTATTGCCCCTCTGCTTTTCATCGGAAAATTAGAAGTGTTATTATTATTTTTACTTAATTGGCAATTCGGAAGATTTAATTAAATACCAAAAGAAGGAAGTTACAGCATCCACGCTGGCAGCAAAAGAAGATTGTCCGTACTTGGAACTTCTTGCTTCTTAAAAGCGAAAAGTGCATTGATAAAGGTAGAAAAGGAGGCAGTAAAGATACAAACATCTATCTAGTTGATGGAACTTACTAGAGAAATCAAAAGCTCGATGAGAACTAAGATCATTGTTGATTTAGGGAGGAAGAGCGATCCAAGATCAAGCTCAACTAATGGAGAAGCCTTTCGAAAGCCTAATAAGGGTTTAAAACTCATCAATATAAAAAGATAATGGAATAAGAGGTATCTTTAATAGTATAAATATTTCTTCTACTCACTATAATTTAACTGGTGTTAATATATCCCTCCTTAAGTCATACAAATCTAACTTTTCTGCATTCTAAGATCAAAGTGGTATGATAGTTCCGCTTGGTAGTTTACAATGGTTATTCTAGTATATCTTTAATGTTTCCTTACCCTTTTTATTG
This sequence comes from Erythroxylum mucronatum, assembly GCA_027563825.1. Classification (NCBI taxonomy): domain Eukaryota; kingdom Viridiplantae; phylum Streptophyta; class Magnoliopsida; order Malpighiales; family Erythroxylaceae; genus Erythroxylum; species Erythroxylum mucronatum. The sequence goes on from JAOSBP010000206.1 coordinate 35,114,199, forward strand.
AGTAATTTCATATTTTCTTTTATCATCTTGAATTTCTTTTACAAGGAGAGGTACCGTGGTGTATATTATTTGCTGACGATATTGTCCTGGTGGATGGGGCCAAAAAGGGGGTCAATGTCAAGTTAGAACGTTAGACAGAAGCATTAGAGTCGAAAGATTTTTAAATAAGTAGGTCCAAGGCGGAGTATTTAGAATGTCATTTTTCAGGTAGCCAGATGGTACAACACGAGGAGGTAGTGATTGGCACTAACGTTATACCACAGCAATCGAATTTCAAATACCTCGGATCCATCATTCAGAGCGATGGAAATATCGATGGCGATATATTACATCGTATTAGATCTGGGTGAATTAAATGACGAAGTGCATCAGGTATTTTATGTGATAAAAAGGTCCCTGTAAAACTCAAAGGGAGATTCTATAAAATGGCGATTCGACCCACCTTGCTATATGGGGCAGAATGTTGGCCGCCTAAACGTAAACATATGAGACAGTTAGTTGTAGCAGAAATGCGTATGCTTAGATGGATGTGTGGCATTACCATAAGAGATAGGATATGGAATCGAGTAGTAAGAGAGAGACTACAGGTGGCAAGTATTGCTGGCAAGTTAAGAGAGACAAGGCTTAGGTGGTTTGGCCATGTGTGTAGGTTGCCCTCTGGTGCTCCGGTACGGAGTGGTGAGTTAATAAACCTGAGTGGCTACAAGAGAAGGAGGGGAAGGCCTTACAAGACCTGGAGAGAAGTGATTAAGGAAGATATGTCAGAGTTGGCCCTCACTGAGGCAGTTGCTAGAAGTTGAAAAGTCTAGCGTGATAGGATAAGGGTAAACGACACACGTATCACATAGGAAGTTCAACCGAACCGCAGGGTAGTCTTTATCCTCAAGGGTCGCTCCATGAAGACCCCTAGTGCACCTAGCGACAACAAGAGTCGGTCTCTCCAAGGTGTAAGTTACTGACAGATCGTGTTATACATCAAGTATGTCTTTGTTATTTTCTGTACTTAATTATGCGGCGGTTATGCAATTTTATTTTACTTTTTTATTTTCTCTCTTTTTCTGTGTCTTGCATCATTACTTTGCATGTCACATCTACATGTGGGTCTACCGAAAACAGCCTCTCTACTATGTAAGGGTAAGGCTGCGTACTATATGACCTCCTCAGACCCCGCTTCACTGCGAGATTTCGAACTGGATGCGATGATGATGATGATTTGGATTGAATTGCTAAAATTTTTAGTATTCCAATTATGTGTAAGAATTTCCTTAAATTCCTCAAATTTTACAAAATAATTATAAAATTTAAAAGGAATTGAGTTTCTTATATGTTGCTTCAGAGTTAGGGTTAACACAGAAGATTGGGCACAACATAGCTTGATCCAGCCTAAAGCTCAACCTGGCATTTTAATCTATAAAACAACATCGTTCAATAGTTTTCTTGTCTCTTTCTACGTTACTTATTCCCTTCTCTTCTTTAACACTGTAGATTAATTAATCCATAGTGCAGCTAGCTAAAGCTTGAATACATTTGTCTCCCTCCCTCTGCATTTTTGCTTAACACTTAGCCCTTACTTCCAGTCTCCACTCTCTAGACTAGCTGTTCCACTAGCCTTTATTGCATTGTATATTTCATTTTACGGTGTTCTTTAATTAATCTCATGTATTTCTAGCATGCATTATAACTAAGGGAAATTTTGAACAAGTACTTGCAAGTTAATCTCATGTATTTCTGGCATGCATCATAACTAAGGGAAATTTTGAACAAGTACTTGCAAGTTCATGAATGTAATATATAAAGATGTTGAAAATGAGTTGACTTGCGATAAACTAGAATAATATGAATGATGTGATGATGTATTTGCTTGTATGATTTACAGAGAGTTTACAACCTTTATATATACCAGTAAAGATACATGTGATAAGGCATGATATTAACAAAAAAGATATAGATAAGAAATATTTACATATACAGATAAGAACTATCCTAAGTAACAAATTTTAATAGAAAATAAAGTGGATGGAATTACATGTTATCAACATCCCTCAAACTCAGGAGGATGTGTAATCATAAGTTTGTCTCGAAGATGTTGGAATCTAGTCAATGTGAGAGCTTTTGTCAGAACATCAGCAATCTGCTCAGTGATTGCTCAATAGATGGGATATGGCGGATGCAGAGGGATTTGGCTACCAGGTCTCGAACAAAATAAATGGCGATCTCAATGTGCTTTGTACAAGCATAAGAGACTAGATCAGAAGCAAGAAAAGTAGCACCAAGGTTATCACATCAAAGAGTAGGTTTGATGTGAGAGAGGTCGATTTCCCCAAGAAAGGAAGTGATCCAACAAAGTTTTGCAACTGTAAGAGCAATACTGTGATATTCTGCTTCAGTACTGGATCAAGCAAATGTTGGTTGTTTCTTAACACTCCAAGAGATGAGACTGGATCTGAGAAATATAAAGGAGCCTGATGTAGAATGACGGTCATTAGGATAGCCAACCCAATCAACATCAAAATAAGCATGCAAAGTGAGAGAAGATGATTTAGTAAAGTAAATGTTATGAGAAGATGTAGATCAAAGATAACAAAGAATTTATTTGACCGCAGTCCAGTGGACATCGATAGGATAGTGTAAGAACTGAGATACTTTGTTGACAGCAAATTGAATGTCAGGATGAATGATAAAAAGATATTGTAGGGTACCAATAGTATTACGATACTCAGTAGCATCAGGAAGGGGATGACCATAATTTTTGATAAAGGAATGATAAGGGTTATGGGTAAGGATGCAGTTGTAGAGTTATAAAGACCAATTATAGGTATATTAAGTGAATAAAAGACTAGTAGAGGTGGGGAGAGCCTCAATGTCAAGGAAGTGATGAAGGGGACCTAAATATTTGATGGTGAAGGAGGTATTGAGATTAATAATAAGAGTGGTAATTGCAGAATTTCTATATTGTTTGTATTTCACGTAATTTACATCAGTACATAGGTACAAGTATATATAGAAATGGATAGGGCTATTCTAGGAAACTAATATCTTTACATAATCTCCTAACATCTGTACATAATATCATATATGATTTCTAATATCAGATCTAATCTCCTAACTATTTAGGATTCAATCATATCACGAAAATATCCAACTGGATATTTCCCAACACTCCCCCTCAAGTTGGCTTGTATATGTCATCCATAGCTAGCTTGGTAACTAGAACATTGAACTGCCTCTTGTGTAATCCCTTTGTAAGAATATCAGCTACCTGCTGTGATGTTGGAATATAGGGAACACAAATTAATCCTTCTTCAACTTTTTCCTTGATGAAGTGCTTGTCAACCTCAACATGTTTTGTTCTATCATGAAGAACCAGGTTGTGAGCAATAGAAATTGCAGCTTTATTGTCACAATACACTTTCATAGGAACTGAAATAGGAATCTGTAGTTCCTCCAATATTCTTTTAATCCATAGGACTTCACAGATTCCATGTGCCATTGCACGAAACTGAGCTTCAACATTACTTCTTGCAACCACGCTTTGTTTCTTACTCCTCCAAGTTACTAAGTTACCACCTAACCTGAAATTGATCTTTTACCTGTAGTACTCCCTGCCCAATCAGCATTAGTATATGTAGCACCCCACTCCCGCAGGACCCGAATCCGGCATCGTAGGTGATATCCGAGTCCGTGACCTGCGAGGGTGGCATGCTAGAGTACTCGAATACAGTCAAAACTTAGTACAACCCTTTTTTTAATACAAACATATGTGCGAAAATCAATATACAATTTGAGCCCATTTTAATTTGTAAACATTTTCAATGATAACAATGCAGACAACAACATTTAGAAAAGCCATTTAATGTACACATGTCCATACCCAAATTGGGCCCAATTTTTTTTTATTCATAAACATTTCGATGATCACGTTACAATCAATAAATTTTCAATAGCCCATTTAGGGCCCACTATAACTACAGCACTATTTTCCAGGAAATGCGGAATACATAATTATATAAAAGTAAGATGACTCTAATGCAGACGTGGACTGATCCTGACCTCTATCTCTGACTTGCGTGCAGTAGGCATACTCCCGTTTGTCTAACGGGGTACTCTTCAAAGCATGAAAAATAATTGCAAATTTTAGGTGAGTTTTGCGAACTCAGTGAGGAACCATCATTGATAGTCCACTCTAATCATGCAGCAGTCAAGTATATCACAGATATTCCACAATCTCACATTCAGAAGTACCACGTAATTATACTCAAGCAGTTCACAGATTATTTCACAATAATGCATTCAGAAGTACCACGTAATTGTACTCTAGCAGTTCACAGATTATTTCACAATAACGCATTCAGAAGTACCACATGGTTGCTATCACACAAGTATAAGGCGTTACGCCTTTCCCCCAATCAAGATAGTCAATCAAATGCATATGAAATTCACTTTTCCCAATTTTTACTTTATTCTGACCGAGTGCCTGAACTGTCTCATATAGGGCTCATTAAGCGTTAAACGCGTCTTAGGGATAGGAGAGCCCTCTGGGTATGCACTACTTCCTTGCAAGCTCGAGGCTGTTTTTCACTCATTGATCTTATAGCTCTGATCATCTTAGGGGTAGGAGAGCCCTCTGGGTATGCACTACTTTCCTGCGAGCTCGAGGCTCTTTTTCACTCGTTGAGCTTATAGCTCTGATCGGTGGCTGCTCTGGTCACAACTTCCATTATATTCATGCATTCATGCAATGGAGTGCGTCACTCACAATTATCTATCCCATTCAGTCACATTCTCATATTGTCGGACCTTAGTCCGGCCTTCCACATTAAAGTGGAGCATTTCACAATCTCGTTCATGGTCGTGCATACATTTAACACTTTCATATATAAATGTAATTCATCCAGTTTATATTCAGTCCATGTCCATGCATACATTTAACACTTTCATATATAAATATAATTCATCCAGTTTACATTCAGTAATATCACAGTCACACATTCAGAAACAAGTAATTCACAGATTCAACTCACGTCTCACATTTCGTCATAGCAGAAGCAATTAGTTCACAGATTCAATTCACAAACAGATAACACTTCTATGCCATCACTCCCAATACACCGGACCTTTTTTCCAGAACCCATAATCAGAACACAATTCACAATCCCACCATTATTCACCACAGTGAACATATCATAATTGAGAGAGAGCCA